>VZTO01026064.1:86311-97950 GCA_013400615.1 Syrrhaptes paradoxus
GTGAGGAAGATAAGGAGAAACTGAGAGAAATTAATTAGCACAACTAAGTTATTTTAGAGGTTATGTTGACATAGCTTTGAAGGTTACGTTCCCAGGATTGAAGGTAGCCAATAGTGATTTTGTTATTAAGAATTTTGAATTATTGTATCCAATCAGTAGCTGCCAAATCTGAAAGAGCTCTGTATAAAAGCAAGTGCGCAACACACAATAAATGGCTTTCACTTTCATCATAATTGGCTCGTCTGGGTGGTGTCCAAGAACTTCGCGCGCCGATCGCAAGGAGCCCCCCTGCGCTGAATATAACGAACTCCGCCGGTCGACTACACTCATAAAAGAAATTAGAGGGTGAAGCAGCATTTGTGGAAGAGAAAGAAGAAAATGAGAGAAAACACTCTACATAGATTAGAAAAAGAAATAATAGTTTGATGCAAGAGTTAGAAGAAGACAAAAAATCTGTGTCACTGAATATATCATTTCTTTTCAGAATTAACTGAGCGATCTAATAAAAACAAAACCCAAAACTTTTAAAATTAAGTACCTTTTCAGCAAAAATACTTTTGGTCAGAAAAATACTTTGCCATTTATATGAAACTGAATAAAAATGTGTTTCATTTCCAAAAGTCTCACTTTCAAAACGTTCTTTTAATACTTGTTCATTTTCTCCTATATACTCTTACTTTGTAGAATAGAATTCCTTCCTCGTCATCCTGCAACTTTTCCGTGGCAAAAACTAAAAATGGCAAAGAGCCTTCCCAAATTACTTAAATGCAGATTATTACCAAATTAAATTAGAACAGTCAGTAGTTCTAATGTTTTTGTTGAAAGCAATTATTGTATTTTGCAAAAAACATGTTCCATTTTTGACCCACGCTCACCTCTATAATATAAAGCATGTACACCCCAGTGTCACCATAGTAAAAACTCCAGTTTGAGGCATGTTCTCTCAATTTATAGAAAGCACAACATTTTATAAGATGTAGACAAATTAGCCTCAAAATGCATTTAGTTTTGCTATTACCCTGCTGCAGGGAAGAAACTGAAAGTAGGTTTCCATTATTTGGCTGTGCTGCTTCCAGTTGCAGTACTAAAATACATGTATTTACCCTCACCTGCAATTTTTTGTGGTCCAGAAATAACTAATTTTAAGAGAGTGCTTTTTTAAAAATAAGAGCCTTTGACCTGAATTCAAAGTTCCCCTATCTGAAGAGGTTAAAAGAAGTAAAATCTTAGAACACTGAAAGCTTTCTTTTCTTTAAATACTGATCGTTCAGTTAAGATTCTATTTAAATATTCCTAAAATCGAGAGCATTTTAGTGGGACAATTTGCTGTCGACACATTGTAAGGTGTCAAATACGCAGAGAATCAAAGTAGAATCCAAATGTGATTTAAACCCCAGTTCTGTGCTACCTTCCCTGTACAGAAATTAAGATGAAATCCATAAAATAGATATACTGGTTCCATGTTCATGAGTGATCTGATTGATCCTTCCACGCACACAGTCAAGAGAAACTGATATCAGCGTTCCATTACGTACTTCGAAAGATGCACGGAGGGACACACTGGTCCATATGCTTCCCTCTGGCATCTGACCTCCAATCTGTTGAGCAATCGCTGTGGGTTGCATGTGATCCATGGTCAATTGATTGAGAGTCATTTTGAGCACATTGCAGGAGTGGATGAGCTTTAGGTTAAATGCAAGGCTGGCAACACCCTTTTCAGCAAAAATGAAATACTTCTGAGCAAGCTGTCCAGAAGAAACCAGCTGTATGTGTTTCTCATTGGATGAGACCTGGGTGAACTCCAGTAATTTGTTTCTCACCGCTCCAGTAGGCAGACCTGTAACAGAAACTGTCGCCGATATGGCACTAGAAACTGCTGAAGGGATCCAGATGAGGCTAAACATACTAATTCCAGAACTGTCTCCAAAATACCGGACGTTACACTGTGCTGGAGAAAGTATCTCAAAGCTAATCAGATCTCCAGCACCAACTTTTGTAGCCCCAGAAGCAGATATTGATGTGTCCCTGTAATTTACCCCAGATTTAAACACATTGACTAATTCTCTGTTGGTACCATTCCTATTGATATAAGAAATTAAGGAGAAGCCCTCCCGGACACACGTATGACCCATGGAATACAATGCTTGGTGGAACACGAATTTGACGACGCCCGTTTCGGTGAACTTTATAGCTCTGCCATCATGAGATAAACTCAGCATGTAAGGGTCGGAAACAGATATTATTTTAAAGGTAGGTCGATAGTTGGTTTGGTAATGCATTGCTGTTGACATCTGTGCACTGAGTGCCACAGCACCCGTGTCATGGGACAACCAAAACAAACTGAGTGGGGTATTAAGATCATAAATATTTAAGTCTCTACTTTGATTGCAGAATTGATTTGGGCTCCTCAGATACACGGAAAGAGTTTGGCTGGGCTCCACTTCAGCAGCGCTGCTTAAACTGGTGCTCTGGAAATACTTTCCTTCGGGCTGTTCAATGCGAACACCGCTCAGTTCATAGCCTTCCTCACTGCCGTTGAGCTTTAAGGAAAGTTGCAAAAAATTCCTGCAGTTGTGCTTTACTGCAAAATTCAGGTCAGTCCATAACAGACCATGTTGCCTGAATACCAGGCTGTTATCTTCAACAGATAGGACTTCACAAGGTAGCTTACCCTTTATCTTCAAGTTCAAGCCAGAGTAGACCTGAGAGCTGCCAGACTTTACAGAGGGTAGGATGATGTTTCCAGCCCAAGACTCTGAGAGCTTATTTTCACTGGTTGCTGAACAAACCGTGTCACTGACAGTGGAACAAGGCACGGCCACCATGCCATCTTCACATTTTAAACACGCCTGGCATTCCTGCATTTCCTTATTAAAGAAATACTCCTCTCCACACAGTCCCAATGCTGCATCTTTCTCAGCAATTCCAAGGCATCGGAAACCACCTGTTCACAGGAAACAGATAATTTTTAGTCATACATTTAAAACAATAAATCTAAGAACTTTAGAGCTCCACATATCAAGTATCTTTGATAACACATTACTCTAAGAGAGAAAACAGAAGACAATTACTATGTTAGATCACTTTGGGCTATTGAAGGATCCTTGATAGGAAACACCAGGGGTAACTCACCTTGCCCAAGGGGAATCCAGTGGTTTAGAGTGGGAAAGGAGCAAGACAGGGCTGCACTGGGGCAATCCTAACCAAACCCTGTCATGGATCAGATACAACAAAGCATTTCCCCCCTTCCCCGAGGTGGAAGGCATGGTGACCAAGTAGTGCACTGAGCAGCAAAGATATTTTCAGCCAGTGAAGAGTTCTCCTATACAAGGAGAAATGTGCGCGGTATGCCCAGCTGTGTTATGGGGTTGCACTGCTGTAGCTGTGATTGCTAAAGCAATGCTTTTCAATCCAAGGGGCAAGGACCCTGGGCATTCTGTGTACAGTTTTTAAAGAATTTGCAACAGCAGGCTTAAAATCATTATGCAGAAGTCCACACATTTGAAAGGTGGAAAACCACTGCCCTAAGACACAGGACAGCAGTGGTTGTGATAGTCTAAAGTTAACATAAACCACTGCTGCAAGCAGTGAAGATTGTATCTAGAGGTGCCATTTGAAATCACTTTATTTGACACAAAGCAATTTTGTGCTGTTAAATGGTACACTATGACCTCACTGCATCAAAGAACGCACACCCAAAGAGCAGGTTTTAACAACAGCCTGTAATTTTCTATGGCAATTTTCCAAGAGCACTGCCAGCTGCCAACACCTCCAGCTGTAGCAACCGATGCCTAAAAACCTTTGTACACGGAGCCTTCAGGATCTAAATCAACACACAAGATTTGAGGCACCCTAAAGAATAACCATTTGCAGGTCGTGCCTCAAAGCTTAATCGCTAATGCACTCGCTTCTGCCTTTTTACCACCATAATCAAAACTCAATAATCATCTTTCTTAAATATCCTTTACTATCTAAATATCATGTCATACATTTGCTCAGCTGAAAAGTTGCTCTATCTGGGCTGGGATTGCTTTAAGACTGGGACTACAGGCATTTGACATGAAACCCAACAAGCCATTTCTCTCCATTGCTAACCCCAGGGTGGACCTGCCTACGCAGACTGCTGATGCAGGGAGAAAAGCATGCTGCACGCACTGCGAACTGCAAGACAGAGCAGTATACATGCCCCTGGCCCACAGGGAGGTCAGAATATTGGCTAAAATTCACTTCTGATACTACACTATTCAGCAGAGACCACCAGACACCGTGTCACTTATACAGGTTTCGTATATTCACAGTTGTATCTCTTTATTTATGTTTCGTTCACTTAAGCGATGATTCACCACTAACACTGATATGCAGGACTATACAATTTAGGATGTAAGAACATTCTTTCTGAGACCAGGTATCATTTTCTCCAAAGACCTCACTGCAGAGCAGTAAGATTTTTCCACTGAAAAAAGTCAAGAGAAACTTAACACCTTGCTCCCCATGAACGTCTCTGGCTTTATGAGACACAAAAAGCCAAGTACGTAAGATCACATTTTTTCAACTAAGAACACTCTAGAGGGAATACAGAAAAAAAAATCCCAAACTTTCATTCTGAAATCAGCTTTAACCATGGTGTAATTGCTCACAAGACACTTTTTAACAAGTTCTATTTCTCATCTCCATGGCTCCCCCATCACTGAGAAATACCGGATGAACTGCTATTGAGTACACATATACAGCTGGTTCACACTGCAGAGATCTGCAGTAGTGCCTAAATATACTTTTTATGCTATTTGCTCCTTTAAAATATTTTAATGTAGATTTAAGGATTTTTATAAATATCAAGATTTAAAAATACATGTGGTGACTGCCCTCACCAGTTTGCTGTCTAGTCTTTCATTGCTTAGATCTGCAGCAGGTGTTCCCCCTGCACCTACCTCAAATAGGTGACTTCAAAGCAGCACACAGGCCACTGTATGCTGTGGACACAGTGGCAAAAGCAGCATTCTACCCTTTGCCCAGAAGAGATCAAGCAGCAAATGATAGCCACACACCAGAAAGCCAGCACTGCAGCATGCTATGACTGCTTTCTACTCCTCCTACTGTCCAGCAATCTCTCCCACCTCTTCCTGGCTCCTGCTGCACCCGGTTTAACAGTGAGCAGTCCAGCTGTCCTCAGGCTGGTTTTGGGAAACTGAGTGCAGCACATTCACCAGCCCTCACCATTCAGGCCAGGCAATTGCAAGGCAGTTAGAGTAAGCCATGCATATATTTTTCTGGTGTTACCACTCATAACTGCTGATGCAAAGATGACATTCAAGTAGACTAAGTATGGGAATCCATCTCTTTTTAAACCCTCTATATCAAATGTGGATCATCACAAGTCAACATGGCTAATTACAAATCAGGGCTATCTGCCTAGGTTGCAATTCTTCTTCCCCCTGCACTCCACAGGAAGTTCTCCAGAAAGTCCTCTTCAGCTTGCACGTCACTCTGAGAAGAGTGCCTTTGGTTGACTCCACTTGGTGGGTTCACACCAAAGACAACAGTCTGGCTGCTCTCCCGTGATGGTCTAAGAAGGAAACAACGCACTGGAGTCCATTAGGTACCTCCAGCTGGCATTGCTCCTTGATGACTAGCCTTTAATCACGTAACCTACCAACTCTGATCCCAGATAAAAGCAAGAAAAAGCAGCAGGGGAAGAAGTTATGATGTAGAGGAAAGTGAAAGGGTGAAGAAAGAGAGGCTCCTAGTTGCATGTTTTTTTGTTGTTATTTGCTCTGTCTCTCTTCATATTGTACAGTGAACACGAGTTACTGCAGATGCAACAACCTTTGCGTGCAGCTCAATAAACTACATACAACATCTGGAACTCATATGTCAGATCACATCCCCTTCTCCCCTACATTACCCAAAACAGACATTCAGTTTCAGCCTCCCTTTTGACAAGCTAATTGCACTTGTATGAGATAATGAGCTATGATGAACAGCCAGGCTGAAAGTAGCAGTCCTCTCTAACAAAAAATAAAAAGAACACTTGCTCTTCCATGACTGACAGGAATGATATTGATTCCTGATCCAGGTGATGGGAAACGGTTTACTTTCACGCCCTTACAAGCCACCATTAAAACTGGGAGAGGAGGAATCAAGGGAAGAGTCCTTTCCCTTCAAATACATGGCTACTGCCTTTCTGTGGTCTGACACATCACCACCACCTGTCTGTCTCTTGGCAATATTTCGCCCTCACTTACTTTCCTCCAGCAGTTCAACAGACCCACCCTTGGTCTGGGTCCCCCCACCACAGAAGCCACTGGATAAATTCCTTACAGCCTTCCCTCTTCCACGGCACAGACCAGAGCAACACCGAACGACTACCACACTGGTGGCTCTCCTTTCCAAGGGCTGAGGCCTTGTAGACCTTACACAAAACCACCAACACCACCAAACCCAGTCTCTTACTAAAGAAGAGACAAAGCCTTACACCTTTCCAACACTCGGTCTCAAATTCTGGGCCCTAAGCTGTCTTGCCCACCACCAAGGCTGTCTAAAAGTGTCTTGCCTCTTCTTTTGTAAGACTNTGCCCTAAGCTGTCTTGTCCCTAACTGCCCACCACTAAGGCTGTCGAAAAGTTTCTTGCCTCTTCTTTTGTAAGACTGGTGGTACCTCCTCTACAGCTTTGCCACTTCCTCTTCCTCTAGTCATTTCCAGTTTCCTCTCATACCATCCAACCAACCACAGTTCCTGCCCAGAGGAAGTAAGGACAATATAAGTGAGCCCATGTCCTCTTTTAACCCTTTCCTAGGACCAATTCCCTCCCACTTTTTTCTCTATCAGTGGCAAGGCAGAAATAGTACAAAATCACTATAATCAGCTGAAAGCAGCCCTTACCCCTCGGAGAGGCCACCCTCTTTTTACAAGGAAGAAGTCTAGAGGAGGAAGAACGTAAAACCTAATGAAGCTCCCCCTTGGTTATTTGACTGGGAGCCCCCAGGTAGAGGTCACAACCAGTGAAATGCTCTATTTGATCACAGAGTTCCTTTCAAGGTTTTTTTGGTTGACCAATAATTAGACAAGTAGAAAGAAACCGAGTACCTGGATACAATTTGCTCAGTGTGTGTATTAATTTTGCTCTTTTGTGTCTAAAGAAGCAATGAAGGCAAAGTCTGCAGTGCAGAACTCCAGTCAAATCTGCTCTTAAGTGCCCGAAAAATTCCCCCAGGCCCCATAAATGATGGAAACTGTTGATCGTTCCTCGGTATTGTTGCTAAAGGAGAATAAGACTGATGGAGGAAGGCCTTACAAGAACCCCCATTAGATCAAATCGAATAACTACCCTAGTGCAGCAGAAGGAAAATGACAACTATTTTTCTCCCTTAGAAATAATATATTTGATTTTGACCCCACTCGCACACCAGTACAAACAAGAACAAAGTCAGGTCATAAGTGAAAATTAAAACCAAAGCATATAAAACCCCACAAAAATAAGGTAAGAGGGACCACCCAGTGCTCCCAGTGGATATAATGTCCTATATAGCCACAAGAACTGCTATCAACATACCGCTGAGTGTTTTTCAGCCCCTTTGATTTCAGCATTCTGACCATGTCATTACTCAACCACGTACACGCCTGAGTCCTTAGCTATCTCTTTGGCCTGTTCCTGAAGATCTAATTGTCTTAATTCTTTAATTATCAGAGAACATAACTTACCCGGAGTATTCAGACATTTTATCCTCTCACCACAAATGCTTGGAGATTCGGTGCATTCATCTCTGTCCTGTAAATCACAAGAATCATATTGAAACACTTTAACACAACAACTTAAATTTGAAACAGGCACTTCTTCAGGCTCTGTGACACCCATCTGCATACGTGGGGATGGAGAGAGGGCTGATCTTCATAAGCATGTAGGAGCAAGACAACCTGGTTTGGATTTGTCATCTGTTTCAACAAGGGACACAAAAAGACTGCATGGTGTCCACGAAAAGCTAGGAGTGTGCAGGTGACAAATGGATCTGTAAAACAGTGCCACATCCCCAAGAGCAGTGATTCACTCTATTGGTCTCAAGGAGGCTGTAACAACGGAGACAGTATTAGGAAGGGCTCTAAAAGACATTTGGTCTGGGAAGGTGCTAACTGAAAAACACACAAGCAAGGTAAATGATAAAGTAGTATTTCCTGTAAACAAGCACTTCTCTCACCCTACAGCAAGCAGAGGGGAAAGAATAACAGTCTGCATTTGCATTTAAATGCTAGCGTTAAAGAAAACTGAGACCAGCAGAGAGGAAACAGGACAGACTGAACAAAAAACTATTTTAAATATCAAGTTCCCCATATATCCTAGGATTTCTAAACAAGAGAAAGTGACCCCAAAAATTTTTATTTTGCTTACATGCTGGTTTTGTGTTGTATAATAAAATGTATTTTATAACAAAATGTATTCAATAATAAAAGCATCTGTGTTCTATTTTTTCTATGTTTGTATGTTATGTTTAAACTGGAACTAGATTCTTCATTTGTTTTAACTGACAACTTTTGTTTCCAAACTTAAAAATAAATATCTGACCTCTAGTCTTCCTTAGTAAAGCCTTCCTCTGCTTTTCAGAGTTCCTATAGAGTGGACTGGAATTAAATAAACAAATCTAGCATGCATAAATATACATGTTTTAGGATGTCTTTTCCTACCACGATGAAAAGAATCAAAGTCCTGTCAGCTGTCAAGTTTGGGAAAGCATCACACCCAGCAGGCACACACTAGTGTCCCATTTAGAGCAGTAAATGGTAAGGAGAAAATCCATAAAAAAACCTCTGGCAGTCTTTGAAGTGCTATAGACCCATTCAGTAAAGTGCACGCTTCAAACTGGATCTTTCTAGCTCTCCAAGTAGTTATTTCTAGAAATTTATCCCAGTATGTCCAACACAATACTTCATAAGCAATCACTGAAAGATAAAGAACTGTATTTCACCTGGCAAATCCGATCAGAGTTTGCAGAACACTCGGCCATTTGGAAAAAACCAGCAGGACACAATGTGCATTTTTCACATTGGGAAGGTGTCTTTTGGAAATTGCAAAATTCATCACTTTCACAAAGGCCACAGTCCAGCAAAGACTCCCCAACATGAATCACTTTTGCATCCACTTCTACTTTATGCACAGAATATGACTTCTGGAGATGATTTCTGACCTGGTTCTGAAGTCCTTGAAGATGACTTTCAAAATAATTTTGAATATCTTCTTGCAAACTCTGAAACGACATTTGTTTCACCGTATCAAAAAGCATGCCATACTGGACTTTGATCAGATCCATTTGCTCATACATTTTTCTTTGCTGTTCAAGAATCTCCCGTTGCTGGCTAACCAACATGTGCTGCTGTTCAGCAAGTTTTTGCTGCAAATCGACAATGATCTGCTGTTGGCTTTTTAGCATTTCTGTAAATTTCTCATGCCCTTTTGCAAGGTGCAGCTGTAGTATTAGGGCATCTTCAGATGGAACTTCATTTTCTCCTGAAATACAAATGATCAATTATTGTACAAGAAAAGTAATTTTCCAGCTTGCTGTATTATCTCTTCAAAGGCACTCAAATTTTAATAAGTTAATGAAAAGTCTCACTAAATTCAAGTTATGATTGTAAGGCCAGTCCCTTTACTATCTTTGTAGCCCCTTCGTGGAACCACAAGGTCTTCCATTTCATAAGTAACAACATTTATAGCTGTAGACATTAAAAAAGTCATAATCAAGCCCCATGCTTCAGGGCATAAATTAATCATCACTGGGGTTCAATAAAAGATCAATCATTCCTATGTACACATTCAAATACAGTGAAGAGTAAATGGTCAATTTTCACTGTAGAGGCAATAAAATGAGGTGATAAAACTTGGTGAGAACAGTAAAGCTATTAAGGGTAGTAAAAGTAAGGGTCAATCGCAAAGAACTGCAAAAGGAGTCTATGATACTGCGTAGCAGCAATAAAATGGCAAAAAAGAAATTCAAAGGAGATAAAAGTGAAATGAGGCACCCACTGAAAAAAAAAAAAGATATCTAAGTTTTTTTTATATCAAATGTTGTACAATATTATTACCACTTGGAAACAATCTTGAGGCAATATATCTAGATATAGATGTTGGGCTACAGAGCCAGGTCATCGTCAGTTCAGTGCCCAATAGAGATCAAAAATGCAAATAAAATGCTAGGACTAATAAGAAGAGGAATACATAACAGAAGAGAACCTATCATTATGACACTGTATTAATCAATACAGCATGCAGTTCTGGTTCCCCATCTCAAAACAGGGCACAGAAGAACTCGAAAAGTTCACAGGACAGCAAGGAAAATCTCATGTATGATACTGCTACAATATGAAAAAGGAGGTGGGACTTTTCAGGCTTGGAAAAACAGAAGAAACCAAACAACTGTGCTACATTACAGGTGTCCTAAAGCGAGTGGATACAGAAAGACTCTTCACTTTTCCTTCCAATACAAGAATTAGGGGACATTAAATTAAGGCAGCAGTTTCAATACATGTTAGAAGTTCAACCAGGTCCAGAAAGTTGCTGGCTCTATATATAAAATAAAATCAATCTGGGGCTAAAAGATACAGACACCAGGTTCAAGAAATCTCAGCAACAAACTGCTGGAGCTGGGAAAATGACCTAGTCAAATACCATGCTATGCTTTCCACGGTATCTGCTGCAGAACGTTGCCTGAGAGAGAATCCTGCGCAGAACATCAAGGATGAGACAATGAACAAGACCACAGTTAGTTACTGTTCACAGTTCCTAAAATTTTTTGCTGTTCAGTTACTTTTATTCATGGCATAAGGCACATATTAATTTTTATTTTTCAGTATTCACTTAAATATTAGGGTAGTTTGCAGGGTACTGGATTTGAGAAAGTAAAGAGCAGGATCCAGGAAATGCCATATTCCCCACCCACATCAGAAATTCCAGATTTTGAAATATCTGGTAAATTATATCCTCCAGTCTCCTTCCGTCTAACATGAACAAGCAGTTCTGTGAAGAGCAGAACCAACCTCATCCAATTCTCCACAGATTTGTCTCTTCCATTTGACTGACTAAATAAGCAGCACTACCTTCGCTACCTTTCTTCTTCAGAATACAGAGCAATAACCAAGCTGCTGTTTTCCTCCCAGCTGAAAGGATTAACAGCTAGGGGAAAATGCTCTAATCTCTTTAATTACCCTGTACAAATTTCATACAACCTTGCCTACTTTTAATACCTCTGCCCATTGTCAAATTTGCCTGAAATCAGACCATAGCTTTGACAGATACTGGGCACAAAGAAAGTTGCAAGCAGACTGTGATTGCCTACGAAGATTTTCCATCAACCTACATGGGCTCCATTTGTGCTTGAGGCTGGAAAGACTTCAACAAATTCCCGTTCACAAAACTTTTGCTCTCACAAGTCTGGCCTACAACTGAGAATACGGGCAGAAGAGCGCAGGTCTTTGCCAAGTATTTTGGCTGTACAAGTGACAACCCAGTGCAAAAGGACTACACCATGTACCAGCAAGAGTTACGTCTTCAAAGCATATTGAGGCTTTGGCTACCCTGTTGACTACTGAATTGTTTCTTGGTAGATCTCCCTGTAAGTTTTCTGAGAGGGACTTCATCTTCTTGTCCAGCATTAATA
>VZTO01026065.1:2272-31901 GCA_013400615.1 Syrrhaptes paradoxus
CCCCAGCCAATCAGCATGCAGGGACCACACCCACCCAAGGCCATTTCTGCCCATCCCCACCCCAGCCCCACCGGCTGATCCCAGGGAGGTTTGGGATCGGGATTGACCAGCTCCTGTCCCCCGACCAGGGCAGCCCCCAGCCCACCCCTCCCCTGCGGTTCGGGTGCCCCCCACCGTCTCTCACCGCAGCACCCGCAGGGCGATGCCCAGGTGCCGCAGCGCCCGGCAGAGCGGGTGGATGGGGGAGGGCAGCTCCTGCCGCCGCTCAGCGAGGGGACGGGGACGTCCTCTGGCTCCCGAGGCACCGGAGCTGTGGGGGGACAGAGTTCTGAGGGGCACAGGCAGACCTCACCGAGCAGAGCTCACCACTGGCTCCCAGGAGGTCTCCTCAGGTGACACCTCCCTGGCTTCGGAGATGCAAAGTGTCCCAAGACGACTGCTTGAGGTACTTTCTGTCCAGCAAAGCTCAGCGCACACCAAAAATTTTGGCACTGGGGATCTCCTGTTGGTGTGCGAGAAGGGGGCCGCAAAGCCAAACCCACCCCCCCGGCGCTGATGGGCCTGTTCGGGGGCAAGTGGAGCTGAGACGCTCCGTCTCCATCCATCCCAGCGTGTGCGGTGGACATAGGAGCCCGCAGGATCCTTCTTGTCCCCCGATTCTCCCCGAGAAAAAGCCAAATGCTGAGCTGAGGAGCCCAGAGCCCTGGGAAAGGACAAGCTGCTCTTTGGGCAGAAGGAGCTGAAATGCTTTAGAAACCATCCATGGGGGTGGAGGAGAAGTCTTTGTGATTGTTGGGTCGCTAGAGCAGAGAGGGGCAGTACTTACCAAGGCACTGCCGCGGCCAGCTCCTCCCCGGGATCCTGCCGGTCGAAGGAGCATCCCCGGAGGGTGACGCTGCCCAGCCCAGCCCAGTGCCTGATGCAGAAGCAAAGAGCCATTTGGTCGTAGAGGGTCAACTTGAAGTCTTGCAAGTCTACATCACTGAAACGACTCAAGGCACTTTGCGCGAAGCTTTCCTCATTCATCTCAAACAAAAAGTGGAAAGTGTCCAAGTCCGTAACCTTCAGTGCTTGGCCAGGATGGGAGATGTCTCCGTGCCTCCCCTGAAGCCACCGCAACATGTCTTCCTTGGCTCGTGGGGAAATTCTGCACCCGATGCTTTTGTCCATGTACTCTATCAATTTTTGGTTTACCAGACCAAACAGGAACCGCACCGTTAAGTTCAAATCCTTCCTGGACTCGCTATAACTTTCTAACAACATATTTACATCCTTTGCAAGAGCCCCCGAGTCACCAACTGTTTCATCATCATCCTCCAGAACGTAAAACATCGCCGCAAAAAACTCCTGGAGGTGCAGGTGGGTGAAGCTGTAGATGTTCCCATGGTCTACGCCTTCCTTTGAGATCTTCTCGTTGAGGAAGAGAGGGAGAAGTTCTGGCTGGTCCAAGCCAATGTCCTTGATTTCCTTCTCCTCAAAGAGGACCTTGTGCTTCCAGACGCCGTTGGCAGCCAAGGAGCAGAGCTTGTGCAAGAACGGCTGGAGGTCCTGCGGGTTGTCCCTGCCTCTGCTCTTCATTAACCGGGAGAGGTAGAACACGGTCATCTGTGTGGTTGCTTTAGAGCACTCGGCGAGGTTTTTCTTCTTGGAAAGCTCTTGTTCAAGGATGGTGCAGACGGTCCAGCTCATGATGGGGATGATGCACAGGCTGTAGAGGATCTCGTTGCCTCTGACAAACCTGAAGGCCACATCGGCTTTATTGTCGTTCTGAAAATACCTGTGGAAATACTCCTTCCTCATGGCTGCCGAAAATCCCACTATTTCCGTGTAATACTCACCCTCCAGGCACCTCCCCAGGCTTTGAAGAGCCGTTGGCCTCGTGGTGATGAGCAAGGAGGACTTGGGGAGAAGAGTCTTCTTCAACAAGCTCGTCAGAGTGGTTTCCAGCGGCTTCACTTCCCTGGGGTCAGAGCTCAGCTCATCCTTGGACTGAACCAAGGAAAATCCCAGGGCCTCAAAGCCGTCAAAAATGAAGAGAATCTTCCTCTGGTCATCCAGGAGCTTCCCAGCCGGCATTCGCCTGTGAGGGCAGCACTTTGAGACGAGGTCTGCCACGCTCGCTTCCTTGGTAAAGGCAATGTCTTTACAGTCGATGCAGAAGACGTAGTCAAACTGTGTGTAGAAGGTCCCCTCCACCCACTCCACCATCACCTTCCTGACTGTCATCGTCTTCCCCATCCCCGGGGCACCCACCAGCACCACGACCTGCGGCGTTTGCCCATTTTCATCAGCTTTAAACAGCGTCTGGGTGGTGACGGTGACGGCGGCTGGTCCATTGCCAGCGTCGGCACATCCACCTTGGCGCTTGCTCCGAGCCTTCCTGGTGATGGTCAGGTCGGTGTAGCGACTGCTGACGGACAGGTTCTCCCCGAGACAGGAGTTCACTTCTTTGTACCGGAGGAACTCCCGGACCACGTGCTCTCGGTATTTCCGCTTGTACTCTGCGACGGCGAGAAGCAGGGTCAGTCCCGAGCCCAGCCAGGTTCCCGAGGAGCTCCCAACCAGCCCAACCGTGCTCCCGACACACCAATGGGACACTTGTTTCAATGCTCAGGGCTTTCCTAAGTCTGGCAAAGGCAACAAGGACATTGCCCGTGAGAACTGAGGGCCTCTGGTCAGTTTGGAGGGTCCTTCTCCTCTCCCGGGTCCCCCCATCATCCTGACCCATCAACCCCTGATGTAACCCCGCTGCAATCCTCATCTGCCCTGGGAGCAAACGCAACTGCCTGGGGCCACCAGCAGCCTCTGTCCCACTCGGGTCGTGCCCCTGTGGCCAAAGGCGTTGTCCTGGGAAGAGCTCTGCAGAGACGTCCTCCATCCCCACCCCGGGAGGAAAGGATCTACCCGGCGGTGCCGAGAGCTGAAGGCTCTTCTCCAGGAGAAGTGGGAGCCCAGCAGTAAGTGGGGACAGCAAGGTGAGAGGTCGCTACAGCCCCACACTAAGAGGATCCCGGGGGGACATCTCGGTGTTTCCAGGCTCCCTGGGAAGCTGAAATGTTTTCTTACCAACTCTTACCCATCTCCAGGATCCCTCAAGTGAAAAAAAAAGACAAAGAAAAGCAAACTGTACGCTGGTGTCCTACCTTCCACCTTCTTCTCCAGCAGTTTCTCAGCGAGGTCCGTCAGGTTCATCTCTTCAAACAACCCAATCGCTACGTCCATGGCGGCATCTTCGCTGCAGCTCTTGGCCACGCAGCTGGCGAGCGCACAAGGCTGGGTGGCCTCTGCCAGCAAATCCTTGGGGATATTCCATCCTCCTTCCACAGGGACCTCCGATAACTTCGTCTTAAACTCCTGGAAGTCTTTAGGTGCCAGACCTTGCAGTGCTCGTAAGAGGACGGCTGACGCAGACTCTTCCCCTGCCATCGCGGGGTGTCACCTGAAAACACCGATGGTTAGAAATCACAGCTACACCGTGGCAAGAGGTTTTGCAGCTGGGCACCGAGTTTGTCCCGTACAGCCCAGTGCTTCCTGCACTGGAACAGCTGGGGACGGCCACCACAGCACGGCAAAGTCACCGTGGGGATGTCACCCCCTGGGATGGGGCACAGGAGAGAGAAAAGCACCAGAAAAAGCATCATGGGGGGCTTCTAACCAGAGTGGGAGCTGCAGCCCCTCGGGGCAGAATCCCCCCAGCCCCGGGGACAGCCCGGTCCCCACGGTCCCCCACCCCATGGCCATGCCGCCGTGCACTCACGGCGTGGCGGGTCCTGCCGGCATTGCTCCGGCGCTGCCTGGAACCCCCGTGCAGGCAGAGTTTCGCTTTTGCACGGCGGCCGCACATCCGGCGCACGCTTCCTGCTTCCCGGCTGCTGGAGGGGATTAGTCCTTCCAGCTTAAAGAAAACTGATCAGAGGGAACTGCTACAGCCTTAGACCGCGGGCTGTGAGCCTCCGCCCGGGTTTGTTGAAGTTTTACCCGGTGAAGCAGAGGGGAGCCCCGGAACTGGAGCTAACCAGGAGGTAAGGAAGGTACAACCGTCAGCAGCCGCCTCGACCTCAGCGATACAGAAAACGGCCCAGGGAGGAGAGCTAGTGACAAATAAGGACTCAAATGACATCACTGGGCTGACTGTCACACAACAGGGAACTTAGATTGTAAAGGGTGTCATCGCCCGGGGATTCCTTTCTCGGGGGGCACCCAGCTTGAGCTGTGGTTTGTGTTTTTGTTTTTTTTCCCCACTGAATCATTTTATTTTTTTAGCTTCAATACCTGAGACTCTGCTACGGGAAACCCAGGGCTGAGCCTGAGGGAAGGAGAAGGGCTCAGAAGTGAGAACGTGCGTGTGAAAGGAGTCGAGAGGGGCACCCGCCGGCTCAGAGGGGATGCCCGCCAGGGAGGGGCTCTGGTGCCGGCAGGAAAGACTCGGGGGGGTGCACATGCGACCCCTCAGATGGTCCATGTGTGACCCCTCAGATGGCACACGTGCACTCAGGTGATCTCTCCCTTATCACAGCACGATCTGCAGCATCCTTCCTGGGCTCACGACGTCCTGCTGCTTGCAGGGGACCAGGGGAGGTGGGAAGAGCTCTCTGCGGGGCAGAAGCTGCGTGTGGAGGCAACTCCCCAGACCTCGGCTGTCAGATTTTGCCCAGCTGGAGCTTTATTTTCTTTCAGTTGAACTGGAGTTGCCAGGAATTCCTGCAATAGGATTTTTCATTATGAAGTATTCAGCCAGTGCCCTATCGAGGTCTTGCTTAGCTTGGTCTGACAGCTTAAAGCAATGACAATAACTCGGGATCCAAGAACAAAACCTGTTACAGATCTCACGGGAGCCGGGAGAATCACAGCTCTTGAGATCTGGATCCGCCCCGGCTGGGGATTCACAGCTCAAGCACTTCCAGACCACCCCGAATTTACAATAACCTCATCGCCTCGGTGACTTCACTCACTCAGGGGATCAGCCTCGTGGGACAACAATTTGCAGAGAAGCAAAACCCAGCGAGAGACACCAAACCCCAAGGGTCCCTTAGGCAGACGTGCCAACGGAGGGGAAATTGCAAAGGGGGTAGGGGAGAAACCAAACAAGAAAGGAAAAAAGTGTTTGAAACAGGTGGAAACCTAGGCACTGGCGGCACGTGGTTAGTTAAAGGCTGAAGGAGTCGTGTGCTGAACACATATGATGATATAGAAACATCATAAGTATAATCTTGCTTGTGCTAAAGGCAAACGTTGGCTAAAGGGACATTGGGTGGGGAGGGGGCCCGTGGCAGTGGGTGGGGAGGTCCCAGGTGAGGCTGGTCAGGGCTCTGAGGCTATTAGTAGCCCATCAGGGCCAGGTGGGATCTGCACCCTGAGGACTGTCTGTGCAGGGTGCTGAGCCGGGCAGCACCTCGGCTGCAAACCCCCTGTGGCTGCTGCGAGCTGCTCCGCCGTGGGCTCCGTCCTGCGTCCCCGGGAGGGCAGAGGTAAGGGAAACGGGTGGCAGCGGGTTTGTGCTGCGGTGTGGCCTCTCCCTCCCTCTCCAGCCGTGGAGGGGTTGCACGTGGGGCTCTAGGAGGGGAGAGAGGCTCCCTTGGAGGTGTCTGATGCCCAGGGGTGAAATGAGTGTGAGTCTGTTCTGTGACCTGCTCTCCTGCTGTTCATCCTCCAGTTTATGAACTGGTGTCGCTGGGACAGAGTGAACTCTCGTCCCAGCAGCTGCTGAGAGGCTGTTTGGGTTTGTGCTGAGGAGAAGCTGATCACACACTGATGGTTGGAGCTGCTGCTGGGACGGTCAAGGACTTTCCAGCTTCTCTGCTGTGCCCGTGTCTGCAGGGGCAGGAGGAGCTGGGGGGGAGCACAGCCCCCGGGACCAGCCCAGGATTCCACCTCAGGGTTAGGGCTGAGACCAAACTGGCCGATGGTCTGTTCCATCCCATGCCCGGCACGGCCAGGGGAGAGGTGAGGGTCTGTCCAGAAGTTCTCTCTCTTGCTCGGGGTCACCTCCCTCTGGGTCACCCCTATTCCAGGGTCATCTCAGTCTCTCGAACGCTCAGGCTCTAATCTCTGTTCCAGGATTGTGGTTTTGGGACTCTCCCTGCTCCGGGATCGTTAGCCGGGAGCAAGCTGAGCCTTGGTCACCGGGTGGTGAGCAGTGTCACCGTGTGTCACTCATTTGTATGTATTGCTATTATTATTTTCACTATCATTGCAGTGTAGTTATTAAATTGTTCCTATCTCAGCCCATGAGTCTCTTTTCCCTTCACCCCTTTAATTCTCTCCCCCATCCCTGGGAAGGGGGGGGGGTGAGCAAGTGTTGTGTAAAACTACAACAGCGAGGACCTGTGTCTGGGTCAGGAGGGGGTACACCCATCCCGCAGAGGAGGTCGGGACGGGGACTGAGGCACACGGGGATTTCGCAGAGGCTGGGGGCTGCCTGCGGCTCGCAAGGGGCTGACAGACGAGGAAATCCTTTGGGGATGCGTTTAGCAAACCTGCCTCTGAGGGATGCTGGGGAAGGGGGGGGAAAGGGTGTTCCAAGGCACGTTGGGGGTTTAAGGAGGATGAAAAATCTTCTCCTTATTGCCAACACCTTGGCAGCCAACTGTGAATGGTGCAGCTGCTGTGGTGAGGCTCGGGGGGGTCCCTGCTGGGTGGCCCCCCCCTCAGGGGAGGGGGACACGGGGGGCAGGGGGCTTTGGAGCTAACGGGGAGATGGCTCAACCCAAGGGATGTATGTTCAGGGTTTCAGGGACCCTCTGCAGAGCTCCTTCCCCAGGATGCTGCTGGCACCAAGCCCCCCCCCCTCAGCAAGGCTTTCTGGGGGTTCCCAAGAGCCTGGGCTGTTCTTGTCCCCATCCTGGGGAATGCCAAGAGGGAGAGAAAAAAGCAGCAGCAGGGTTGTTAAAGGTTCCGTCTCCATCTGACCTTGAAGGAGCTGCTTTCACCTTGCTGGGTGTTGATCGGAGTTGCTGGTGGCTGTGCCGGTGCTCAGCTCCCTCCCTTCAGGGGGGATGTGACCCCCTTGCTGCAGGGGACCCTTCCTCTGCTCGGTGTCGGGGGATTTCTGAGCATTGCCCGGCTCCGGTGCTGCTTTCCTGGCTTCTCCCTCTCTTGGCAATGGTGTGGGGGGGGGAGGTTGCTGGTTTTACAGCTCCTTCCTTTTTTTTTTTTTCTACATTGGTAAAAATATTTTTTAAAAAAATTCAAGATCTGGAGTGTTTAATACAGATTCAAAAAGTCTAAGGCAAATGAATGCACCTTGTGGGGCTGTTTATCTCCCAGGGCAGAGGCAGTGTGCGGGAGCGCAGGGAAATCGCAGCCGGAACCCCCGGCTTCAGCTCATCCCGGCTGCGGGGACTGGAGCCGCCGCTTTCCGCTGGCAGGAGGCTCCTGCCTTCCTCCTGCCTTCCTCCCGCCGTGCCAAGGGCAGGGGCTGAGGATGTTCCCACCTGATGCAGAAGTGGCAAAAATGTTTTAGGACTCCTGGGAGTAGCAGTTTGGGTGTCTCTCCTGCATTAAATCTCAGGTTTTTTCAGGCTTTGCAGAAATTCAGCAAATTACCTCTTTTTCCTGGGAGAGCTGGGTTCTCGCATCCCTCCCCCTGCATTTTCTGTGGTTTCTTTCAAACGGGCAGAATTTGTCTTTGCAGTGGGATTTAAGGAGCTTGAGTATTCTTAAGCATGTTGGTATAACTGGGATACGCGCTGGTGCGGCTCTTGTGGGCAGTTTGGCAGAGCCAGAGCGGGTCAAGGAAGAAAATCCAGATTTTTTTCTTTTTAATTTTTTTTTCCCCCCTCTGGAGTTGTCTCCCTGCTGCATTGGGTATGTTTGTGGCTGAGCTGTTTACGGGAGGGAGAAAAAACACAGTGGCCACAGAAGTGAGTTATTCTGAGCGCAGTGGTGCTGACAAAGTTGGTTTCTCCTGAATTTCTGAATATCATCTCCCCAATGTGTCTGTGCTTTTTATAAAATCACATGAAGCTGGTGCAGAAGAAGATGGGGGAGCACCCCAGAGCCCTGATTTCCTGAGCAAATCAGGCTAAAGGAGCTCTGGGTGGCCCCAGGACCCATCTTTGGGGCAGGAGCAAGGTTTGTCCTGAGGGATGTGGATCTGAGCCCGGGGATGGGGAGGGCTGTTTGGTTTTCCCCAGGGTGCTGCCAGGCGCCGGTGCGGCGGAGCAGGCGGCTGCGTGTCTGGCACGGCCGGGACGGGTGTCTGACGGCCCCGCAGTGGGATCTGGGCTGTGTGCCCGGCTTTGGGCTGCCTGCCATCCCTCACAGACCTCACGGGACTTTTCTAAGGGCAGTCAGACCCTGGTCCCCGGGGGCAAGGGGGGGTCTGGGGAGAAGGGAAGCAGAGCTGCTGCAAAACTACCCCCAAATGCAGCGTTTTAGCTTCCTCTCTCCACTGTGCTGAGCTTCTGGGCAAGATGGATTGCAGCCCCTTGGCTTGCTGCTGGGGGATTGCCACACTGGGAAATCTCTTATCCTTGGAGGGGGGGAGCCCTGTGCTTTTTTTTTTTTTTCCCCTCTTGACTGCACATGAGCATCCCAATTTATCAGCCTGCCCCCCCATTTTCCCCAGTGTGTCCCCCCCTTTGGCTGTGTTCGCTGTAATCGTTGCAGACCCAGCCAGGCTTTGGAGGAGCGAGGAAAAGCAGGTGGGGGGCTCGGTGCTGCAGGGACCCCGAGTTACCCACAGCTCAGCCCCAGACACCAGGGGATGCGGAGATGCAGCCGGCCTGCCTTAACCGCCCTGCCAGCCCCCCCTTTGCCATCCTGTCCCCCCCCAAAGTCCCACCCTTCCCTCCGGATTGGAGCGCTGCCTCCCCCCCCTCCCCAGCTCTCCATCTTTATGCAGTCTGCAGAGGTGCATTGTGGGAAACTCCCAGGTCCCCCCCCATCTCTGCCCTCCTCCCTCCCTCCTCTCTGCGCAAGAGCCAGCTCCAAGGTGGGACCCGCGCAGCCGGACGGAGGACGGGAGGTAAGAGCTGCACCCGGGGGGCGAGGGGGGCAGAGCGGCCGGGGGTCCCGAGGTGTGACGCAGCGAAATAGGGACGCGGATCTACCTGCTCAAGGTGAGTGTCCGCATCCTCCCAGCCGCCTGGGATGGGGGCCAGGGGCTGCCGTGCCGGTGGCTCGGGAGCGTGTCCCCACGCAGCAATCCCTGTTAACAGGGGACAGAGATTTTATTTTAAACCGAAGCAACGAGCGCAGTGAGGGTGGCTGGTCCTGAGCAGCTGCCTTCCCACCCCAGCTCCCCAGTTCTGCTCCCTGAAGGTCAGGCAGGCACAGAAGGAATTTCTGCATGCGCAAGAGCGTGGGAGCCTGCTGCCTGCCTGCTGCCTGCCTGCTGCCTGCCTGCTGCCTGCCCGTACCTGCGATCCTCCGTTGCCGTTGCGGGATGCGCTGCGCTGCCTGATCCCGGCCGGGCTGCAGGGACAGGGATGCAGCCGCTCCGGGGATGGAGACGGGGGTTCAGCAGCTCCGGGGATGGAGACGGGGGTTCAGCAGCTCCGGGGATGGAGACGGGGGTTCAGCAGCTCCGGGGATGGAGACGGGGGTTCAGCAGCTCTGGGGATGGAGATGGGGGTTCGGTGTCGCAGAAGCGTTCTGGAGGCTCTGAGCACGGGGAGCCGAGCCGGCCATGTGCCGGAAACGGGGCTGCTGGGAGGGAGGAGAGGAAGCAGCATCCTCAGCTAAAATATTCCAGCCTTGGCAGGAAAGCCTCTGCACCTCCCTGGGAGGTTTTGATCAGGTTTCCAGCTGCGGTTCCTCTCCCGTCGGCATGGGTGGTGGTATGTGTTCGCCCTCGGCTCTGCCTGGGTGGGTTTATGTCTCTGATTGCTGTTGGTCCTGAGGCAGGCAGGGCTGGAAGGGGCAGCAGCCCCCGGCTCTTCCTCACCTTTCCCAGGGAGGGAGCTGGGGGTTGTTCTGTTAGCTGGGGGGGGGGGCTTTGATATCCATATCCTCTGATATGGTCCTTGAGCTATAAACGAGCTCACAAAGGGAATTCTGCCCAAAAAACACCAAAATGGAGATGATGGAGGCAACCCTGCCTGGTTTAAGCTATGGGGAAATATCACAGCAAAGGAAAGGGAGGGAGGGGGACACCAGAGCAGGGCTCCTCTTTCCAGGGGTCTGCTTCCAGGGGTGAAATGCATGGCGGGGGGGATGCCTCAGCTTTTTCAATCAGATGTTGTCTCTCCGCGCAGCTATGTGCATCCCTGCCCTGTGTGTTTGCAGAGCCCTGTTCATTCGGTCCCTGCCCCTGCTTGGTTCTCGGTGACCATCTGGTAGCTTCTGATGGGGTTGGGGGGGTGGAGGGATGGACACAAAGAGGATTTTTATTCTCGAACTGAGGTCAGCCTGGCAAAACTTTGGCACTGGGGCAAGAGGAAGAAGCCGTCCCTATTGCAGCCCCGTTTTCCTGGGAGGGGCTTGGGCAGGGTGCTGTCGGGAGAGGGAGGATGGACTCTGCTGGGCTGAGCTCCCCGCTCCATTTCAGAACCGACCTCCAAAAGTCTGACCTTCACAGGTTTGACCTTCAGCATTTTCCATCTTTATTTTCTCAGCCACGGTGCCCAACACCAGCCTCTAACCCCGTGATATTGTAGCAGGATGGGAGAAGAAAAATCCAGAATTCCCCTAAATGCAGATATTCATCCCTCCGCTGGCAGGCTGCCGGGATGGGGGTGGCAGGCCCCCTGGGATGCTCTCCCCATCCTTGGTTGGGCGTGGGGACAGGCAGGGCAGAGGGGAGGGATGGAGCTCTCTGAGAAGGCATTTCTGTGCGGGAGGAGCTTTGGGCATCCTTCCCCTGACCCCCCCCCGGCTTTCTGCAGGGAGGGAGAGCGCTCTGGCTTTGCTGCACAAGGTAAGAGGTGGGTTTCAACCCCCAAGGGTGCCAGCACCCCCTGGAAGGTCACTGCCTCGGGCTGAATCGATCCCTCGGCTGCCTGCAGCTGCTTCTTGCATTTCAGCTGCAAAGCAACAGTTTCCAGGCTGACGCCTGCAGATCTGTGTGCTGTCGGATTCGGGCTCCGCACATGCAGCGTTTCCTCTGTAATCTTTTTTTTTAAGCCACGAAGGAGGGTGATGCTGCGAGAGCCTGGTGCAGCCCCGTGTTGGTCGGAAGCGATGGGTTGGGCAGGATGCCTGTGCGCTGAAGAGGGCTGTGAAATCCACTGCTTCTCTCTCTAGTGGCTGGGGCTAATTTACTGTGTCAGAAATTACCCCCCTCTTCTCTCTCTCTTTTTTTTTTTTTTTTTTTCTTCTTGTGACTGTTGTATTTGAGAGATACAGGACTGTCAGGAAGGGGCTTTAAAATCATTGACCTGTTGGAAAGGATATTAACCTTCTGCATCTAGGTACCAGCTCCCGGCTTCTCGGGGAGCAGCATCCCAAGCTGGCAGCGTCGGCGCTCTTGGCGAAGGCGGTTTCCCAGGTGCTGGCAGGCTCGGTGTAGAGAGCAGGGCTTTGTGCTGGAGAGGAGTGAGTCGTTCACCTTTCTCAGCCCCAAAGGAGGCATGAAATGCCAGCTGACCCTGCTGTGTCATCCCCGAGATGGCATCGCAGACCCAGCGCTGAGCAGAGAGCTGCAACCTGCCCCACGGCTCCAGCCTGGCTGCTCGGATGGATGTCGGGGGCAATCCCTTACCTATTCCCTGGGGTAACCCGAGGGTTTTGGGGGTGGCTGGAGCCCCCTTCCCAGAGCAAGCAGCTCTCTGGGAAGATCTTTGAGCAGAGCCCAAAGTGGTGTGGACCTCTGGATGATGGAGGGGGTGTCAGCGATGCTGAGCTTGGAAGGACAATAATTATCTTGACAGCAGGGCTGCAACAGGAGGTGGCTGGACCAGCTTCTGCACTCAGGTGGCCTCTCTGATCTCACAGGAGGTGCCAGCCTGTCCCCAGGAGGGGATGTGCCATCTCTTGGTGCAGCAGCTCATCCCCAGTGCCACAGAGCTGCTGGCATTGAATCGCCGGCTCTTGGAGGGCTGGAAAAGTGTTATAAAGGCACAAAATGAGTGTTGGAAAAATGCGGAGTGTGGCAAAAGCCAAGACGTGGGGAGGTGCCCAGGGTGGGATGCAGGATGCCCCCGGATGTGTGGCCCGTGCCTGCCTGCAAGCCATCGCCCCTGCGGGTTACAGCTTTGTGGTTTGTGTCGCTGGCTGTGCATTCTCCGCTGCAGCTTCTGACTCACTCCCCATTGATCGGTGCTTCACCCGCTGTCCTGCCAAATAGCTGCCATGGAAAGAGTCACCCTGGCTGGAAACCCTTCCCTTTGCTCCCCTGAATTTCTGTCTTGGGGTGAGTGATGCTCAGGTCTGTCAGGGAGAGGTTTAAAATCTAGCACCTTGTGATTTTTTGAAGGGTAAATGCTACAATCTTGTTCCACTACAAAGTGGAAAAGCAGTATTTGATGGTCTGAGGGGGCTCCAGCCCAGGGCTAAAGCTGGGACAGAGCACAGCAAGGTGGGGTGCTCTGGGATTGCTTCAGTTGGGACACTCCCCTTTGGGGCACAGTGTCAGGACCCCGAGAAGCCAGGATTTGCAGCAGAAGGATGTTTCCAACCTCATATTGGCAAAGTATTTTCAGATTCTCTCTAATTCTAGGAAAGGTTTTGCTGCACACTGTGTCTGAGAGCTCAGCCGCTCCGGCTGCATCGCGAGGGCTGCTGGCACCTGGGGAGAGACAAAAGCCTCTACTTCCCAAGGCTGTTTTGGGAATGCTTTCCTGATTTCAGTGTGTTTTGGGGCAGCCGAGGCACGAGAAGGGGTTTGTGCTGGTTTCGTGCCCATATCAGGGCAGGGTGCGAGGCAGCGCAGCGTTGGGGTGATGAGTTTCCCCTCTGGGACCGCGAGTGATGAACGCTGGCGGAGGAAGGAAGGAGTGGGCTCGGCTGGGGTTTCTGGCAGCAGCCCGTGAGTTTTTAATAGAGTTGTGGGCAGGAAGCTGAAGTGAACTGCGAGTGCTGCTCAGCCCATGTTGCTGCAGAGAAATGGCCGGTTTGTGCCTGCAAGGTGCCCTGGAAGGAGCTTTGGAGACGGTGCAGCAAGAAATGTGCCCTGGGAGCTCGCTGGGCTCNTGCTCAGCCTGTGTTGCTGCAGAGAAATGGCTGGTTTGTGCCTGCAGGGTGCCCTGGGAGCTCGCTGGGCTCTGCTGCCGGGCCGGTGAAACAGCAGCGAGCCGTCCTTCCCTCCGTGCTGCGGGTTTGAGGGCAGAGTTGGTCCCGTTTACCATTTGTCGTGGTGGTTCTTGGTTTATTTTCACATGGGGTGAGAGAAGATAACCACGAAACGTGGAGGATGCTTTTGCTGTGGATGTGGCTGCGTACAGAGCGCGTTAGAGCTGCGTTTGGGGTTTGAAAAGAACAAGAACAGCAGCAAAGCCCCTGGCAGGAGCGTGGTGTGTCTCTGCAGTGTCACCCCCATCTCTCGGGGAATGAAATATCTGCCACGGCCATGCCAGTGGGGTCTTTGGGGTCAGGACCAGCGTGGCTCGCAGATGCTTGGCTCAGACATTATCTCCTGCAGTAGTCGTGATGTAGAAAAAGGCCATTTGGCATTTTTTTGGGCTCACGCTGGTGCAGAGTGTATTTGGGATGGCTGTGGGGCTCTGAGTGCTGTGTCACCAGTGTGGGGAGTGTGGCTGGGCTGGGGACACTGGGACTTGTGTCACAAGCTGGGACTTTGCCCCATCTCTGAGCTGTCACGGACCCACTGGGATGCCCGGGGTCAGCATCCCGCAGCCGTTCCCTCTGCAGCTGCACGGCAAAGCCAGTTCTGCTGGACTACAGGAGCCCGTTCCCACATCTCACCTTGGTGCCGGGCATAACCCCATCTCTGGACACTGATGCATCACCCAGGTGAGGAGGGAGGTGACAATCTCGGTGGCACAGGGAGCAAGGGGCAGGGTCCTGCAGGGCTGGTCACCTCGGGGGCCGTGGGGGTGATGGCTGCAGTTTGGTCACTGCCGGCTGCAGTTTTGGTCACTGCCGGCATGAGAGCATCAGGTCTCGGTGCAGCCGCAGGACTGACGCAGCCGCGGAGCGGAGGCTTTGCTGGCACATCTCCCCCCGTGGCAGCGATTTGAAGCTGCTGCCGCCTGTTAAAATACTTCCAGGAGCTGACGTTTCTCTGTGTCAAGATTCAAAGGGCTTTGTTTGAGAGGGAAATGTTTAATCCAGGCCAGGGGAGGGATGTGGGGAGTGGTAAGTGACACATTGGGAGAAGGATTCATAAATATCTCATCAGCGGGAAGCAGGTCGGCAGCGTTTGCTGTGCTGCGGGGCTGCTGTCTCCACGGCCAGGCTTTGGGGGGCTGGCAAGCACGGCTGTCCCCCTGCCCAGCCCGGTCCTGGTGCACGGAGGCTGTTTAAAGCATCGATGACAAGTGACTCCTGCCGTCGTCGTGCTTGCGTTGTGTTTTATCACACTCGCTGTGCATTGCGTCGGGAGCGGGGAGGCCAAAATAGCCCCTTGGGGAGCTCAAATCCTCCTCGAGGAGCTGCTCACGGCAGCCGAACAAGCACAAGCTCCTTACGTAAAGCTGGTTCAATATTTATGGCAATACCGAGAGGCTCTGCGTCGCCTCATCCATCTTCACAGCGCTTCTCGGAGGTGGGGGAAAGGCTTAGTCACTACTCTGCCGTCACTTTTCCTGGGTGCTTGCCTGGCATCCCGCAACCTGGGCTGGTGGGAGGTGGCCCTGCCTGTGGCGGGGGGGTGGAACGAGATGGTCTTTCAGGTCCCTCCCAGTCCAAACCATTCTGCCATTCTCTTAAGTAGCAAAGCCTGTGTTGGCTTGTGTCCCTATTGCTAGGCGAGCGTTGATGCATCTTCCAGCCTCGTCCCCACTGTCCGCCCCAAGCCCCCTGGGAGGGACGCCTTCCACCAGACCAGGTTGCTCAAGGGCTTTGGTACTTACACCTCTCCTCTTTGCCCCAAAAAGGCAAAACTTCATGTCTTTTTCTTTTTCAGGCAGGTGGGAATGCAAAGAAGTGAAACAGAGACTAAGGAGGGGTTAGGGCAGAAGCTTTGGGGGTATTTAAGGTCTTTTCTCTCCTCTCTGGCTCTTTTTGCACATTGCTGCAGGTCAGGCGTGGGCAGCAGCTCTTGCTGGGGCTGGTGTTCTCCACTGGGTGGAAATGGTCTGGTTTTCATGACGAGGGGAAAACCCTCTGTACGAGCCCCCCGCTGAGCACCGCTGTGACCCCACATGCATCCGTGGGGTGCAGCTTCCCTCCGCACCCCAGACCCCGCACACCCTGCAGCAGCTGCTCAGCCTTGTGAGATTGCAAAGTTTCCTTCCGCCTTGAAGCAGCGGCGAGGGCAAGGCTGGGGCTGGTGTCCGCAGAGGGAAGAGGTTCTGGTGGTGCTCCGGTGAAGCAATGACTCACCCGCTCCTTTCGGTGCAGGATTGATGCAGCTTTCAGCTGCACGCGCAGGAGACAGATGAATAGATGTATCTGCTAATTTGCTGGGGGAGGGGGAGGCAGAAAAGGTGCCCTTCGGAGAGCCAAGAAAAGCTGTCCTTACGTCGGCTTTGGCTGGGGCCAGCTGGTTGCACCGGTGAGTCCGGCTGCACCGACCTTGAGCTGCAGCAAGCAGCAGCGTTGTCCCAGGGGATCTGTGCTGTTTGTGTGCAGCAGCAGCAATTTAAAGCACTTTTTTTTCCTTTTTCCCCTGATCACTGGTTTCATGATCGCCACTCTCTTCTCCCAGCCTGGGAAAGAGCTGGTTAGCTGCTGGCAAGGGAAAACCTTCCTGAAAAGGCACAGATTGTTCAGCAGAGAAATAGCACGGGCAGGGGGAGGGAGGGAATAAAGCCTCTTTCTCACAAAACCTTGTTCCCAAGCGCTGCTGCCTGTGGGAGGCAGGGAGCTGGAGGGGGGGGAATGGGCAGACAGGCAGAGGCAGCAACGGAGAAGGAAAGGAGGAATAAATAGATGTGAGAGCTGTAAAGAAGAAAGCCAAGGTGGAGAAACAGGCCACTGGAGAAAAACTGTGTGATGGAATGAGGGCAAAGGAGGAGACAAAGCCCAAAGAAAAACCCTCCCACCAGTATGAGAAAATGAGGAAAGTGTCTTGTCCCCAGCATCCGTGGGACACAGAGGTGACTCAGGACGTGCGGGTGTCCTCAAAGCACAGGACGGGGAAGGGGAGGGAGCCTGGAAAGGAAGGGAATGGCACCCAGGGCAGGGAGTCTGCTGGGGAGGCAGCTGGTAACGTCAGTGAGCAGCTGGGGTTGTGTTTGCGTGGTGCAGGATGCCCAAGGGCTTGATACATCCTCCGTGAAGCACGACGGGAGAGTGCTGGTGGTTTGGGTTGTTTAATATCACAAACTTGGAAATGTTAAATATTGCTCAGCTGCAAAGAGACTTTTTTTGCACCCAAAATAGTTTTGGCCCATGTAGAGCTGCTAAGGGAATTGCGTTGATGGTTTTTAAACAAGTGAAGGATTGGGTTGGTTGGTTTGTTTGTTTGTTTTGTGGTTTTTTTGTTTTTGTTTTTTTTTTTTTTGTTCCATGGGAGGAGCTCAGAACTCGATTGAATTTAAAATCTAAGGGAAGAGTAGCAACTATCCTGCTTGACACTGGGTACGAAACCCTGGGGGCAGATTATCTGCCTCACCTTTCAACGTTTTATTTCAAAACCAGCCAGCTTGGATCATCCAGCGCCTTTTGGGGACTTCAGGCTCCATCTCAGCAAACACCACCCCGCTAAAATCCATCCTCTGTAAGGGAGGATGTCTGTGACAGAGGGGGGAGCTTCTATCTTATACCTTTGGACCCAAACCCGGCATTTCTGCCTTGCTGGGGATTAAACCGCCGCATTTTCTAGCCTGCTTCCCAGCAGAGGCAGCAGCACAGACCGTTGCTGCAGCCCGGGGACCTTCTCCCCGCCTGTCATTAAAGGAGCAACGTGCCCTCTGAGCTGCTTCGGCAGAATCCTCTCTCTGTAGGGGTTTTGGAGGAGCCTCTTTAGCAGACAGCTAATAAGCTCATGTGTCGCTCAGCAGGCAGAGAGCTCTGGGCAGCGCTGGAGGTCAGCAGGGAGGTGATGAAGCAGGACACTCGGATCTGACCGCTGCCTCCTGTTCCTCATTATTTCCCAAGCTGCGAGCTGACACGGCGCTGCACTGTCGGAGGTCCGATGGCCAGCTGCCCCGTGCCATCCCCTCTCCTCCCCTCGTGCAGAGGTGCAGCCGTAGGAGCTCTGTCTCCCAGCTCAGCCTGGCTAGGTTCCTGCCTGCGAGGCTTGCCTGGGTGATGGTTTTGTTTGGTGTTTAATCCTTTGAAGCCTGCTTTGTCTGCTTGATGAATTCTCCAGCTGCAGCCGTGCTGTTTGCTGCTTTCAGCAGTTCTTTGGGGAAAATGGCTCCAGCTGATCCCCTGCAGCACAGCTGACATCCTGCGAGCCCAGCTCACCCCTGCACGGAGGAGAGGAGCGAGATCTTGGTCACTGTGAGATCCGGCTTTCGGGTAAATCCATGCGGCTGCTCTGGACTCCACACACAGATCTGTGCCTGCTGAGGATCTGGAACTTGCCTTATTTTGCTGTAGATCCAGCAGAAATGCCGACAGCAATAATCCTCGTAGCTCTGACACCTGTAACCGAGGGATTAATCCTGTTTTTCTCTGCAGAACCCATCTGGATGGAGAGGATCACACAATATCACACGTTAACCACTTCCTAAGCTTAATTTAGGATAATGCTGCAAAAAGAAGGGTAGAGGGCGAGTTACAAGCAGGGAGGAGCTATTGATCCTCTTTCCCATGGAACAAAATGTTCTTTCCATACCCGGGGGTGAGCAAATTTAAAGTGAGATTTATTTGGTTGGACATGAGTATATGTAGCTAGTAACTAGTTGTGGCAGCCAGAGCTGACAGTCAATCCGACCTGTTTGGTGTTCTTGCAGGTACAGGTGCTGTAGTAGATGCTTTGAATACAGCTCACAGCTAAAGAAAGAGCCAAAAGTTTTCCAAATTTTGTCTTCTGTGCTTCTCGGTTGCCTTCGTGTGGAATGGCACTGGGATGCTCTGCCCTCTCACTCACCTCTTGTTGCTCTGCTTCCTCTTCCAGGTGCTGTATCATGTCCAGGTAGGACACCGCCAGCGTGAGAATCGTCCCAAGACAACCGCTCCGAGGGGCTGAGCTGTCCTTCTCCGGTGGCTCCTCTTCCTCCAGCAGCCGGGCGAAGGAGTGGAGCTGGGATTGTCCCGCAGTGGTGTCCAGTCACTACCCACAGCACTCGTAGGGATGGATTCCAAAGGCAACGTCCGAAGTGGAAACAAGGCCGATGCCAAGACCCCCAGCTCTGGAAAGCCAGAGAAGCCCAACCCTGCGCCTGCCACGAATGCAGACAAGAAGGAGATCCCCAAAGAGCCGCCTGCTCCTGCCACCGCCACCAAGAAGGCGGGTGGTGATGCCGCCGTCGTGAACAACCACAGCAACCTGAAACCCAGCCCCGCCGCCTCGGAGACGCACGAGGCCACCGGCCAGTCCCCTGACTCTGACCAAAAGGGAAACAGCTCCGAGGAGTCGCCGGGCAGCATCTTCGACAACATGAAGCCTTTGATCATCGTTGGAGGAGTGGCGGTGGCTGCGCTGGCTGTGATTGTGGGAGTGGCGTTCCTAGCCCGGAAAAAATGAAGACGGAGACGGGGTGGGGAGGAGAAACCCAACCCGGCTGTACAGCTCCTTTTGAGACAAATGCATGCAGAAAAATTCTATACATATCTATACATATAGAGTGAGCTAGATAGGTCAACAATGCACACCAACTGCAACTCCAAGAGTCTTGCTCGAGACAACTGTGCCAGTTTGACCCAGTGTGGGTAACTCCATGCACTCAGTGTGTTCTTTCATGTAATATATCTTGGCTTATACCACTGTGTATAGATTACAGCTTCTCCTGATCGGTGTAAATGGCGGTGTCCCCTCCCCTCCCCTGCTGTCCTCCCCAGGAGACACCCCCGCCTCTCCTGCAGTCCCTTGTTTTCAAGTCCAAAGTGTTCTACGTCCCATCCAGAGTCCCCGCTTTGTGTTTTGGTTTCTGTTTGGTTTGTTTTTCAGTTGGGTTGTGGTAAAGAAGATGGAAGGGGAGATGGAGCCTAGTGCTACGACCCCGTTTGTCTGTCACTGTGTGTTGGGCTCGTGTTTATTGGGCAAACGCAGGCAAAAGGCAGCTCCTTGAGCCAAAGAGCAAAGTGTGATCTCTAAGAGGTGTCTTGTGTCCCTGCTGCTCATCGACCTACTTTAAAAACCCAACTCCAAGTGCCCCAGAGAAAACGGGCTGGCTGGAGCTGGAAATCAAGCCTGCAGCCTGGCAGAGCCGAGTGTGCATCTTGGGACATCACACCGAGTCGTTTCTCGGGCTGAGCTGCCAGCTGGGGAGCGAGCAGAGGGGCTGGACTGTGACTGGTGGCACAGTTAGGGTGTGGGGGTACCCGGCGAGGTCCCCCGCCGACCTCAGGCAGGCAGCAGCTGCCATCTGCTTGGTTCCTCACACGTTGGCAGGTGGTCTTCAGGATCCCGTGACTCGCCAAGGTCATATGGGCAGTGTCTGGGGATGAGAGGCTTTGTTTTGGATCTAGTGTTTAAGTTAGGCTGGGCTTTGCGGGATGCTGTGGCCTCGGGGTCATCTGGATTCCTGTTCATTTCTTTGGGTGCTGGATCAGGCTTTTTTTTTTTTTTTTTTCTTCACTGAAAGCTGTGTTCCCTCGTTACACAAGAAGGTAGAAAAGGTGGAGACATGAGGTGGTTTTAGGACTAGAGAGGACCTGGGATCCCGTGAGAATAAGACTGACCTGTGTTGTACCAGGGAAACCCTGTCCAAGGGCACTGTCCTGGGGGATTTCCTACCTCCCTCCTGTGACAGTAGCAAGGATTTGTGACTCCTCTGAGCTTTGGAAATGGAAACAAACTCCCAGCCCTTGAGAACAGCCTGGTTCCATCAGTGAGAACCTCGGCTCTAAAGCCAGACCTTGTGAGGGGCAGAAGGGAGGCAGGTGATGAGGGAAGAGGGTGTTCGGTGCGTCAGCTGCTGCCCTGCCCCTGACACCGAGGAGTGGGCAGATCTCCTTATTCTGAAAGTTTCTGTTAGACTACTCTTGGCTGCTATGCTACTGCAAAAAAGAGCTTGCACTTTCATTTCAAATTAAATCGGAGATTAGATGAGATCAGAACCGCAGAACCTCTGGAGCTCAGCAGCAGTTGCAGCCTGCAGCAGGGTTTTGGAGTGATGATGAGCAAGAGGCTGTGACAAAGTGTGAAAAAGTTCAGTTAATGAGCCTTAATTGTACTTAAATGGAGCCTGGATGTGTACATTCAGTGGGTACGGGGCCAGGGAAAGGCGTACGTACGTTCCTCAGCTACTGCCTTTGCAGCATCTGCTCTGGCAAGACTAGGACGGTGGATGTGTACAACCTGACCCAGCAATTCTCTTGGCTGGTGTCTGTCTTACCTCCAAACCTGGTCTGCTGAATGCACGTGGCTTCCCCAAACAAAAGGTCTTTTGCAGCCTGGCCATTCCTAGGGTGAGATTTCTCAGCTGCTTTCTCCAGGCTCATGAAAGATTCCCAGGGGCCGTGTACCTCTGGGTGTATCTGCTGCTGTGTCCTGAACAGCAGCCTGTGTTTAATGAAGTTCAATTTAAGTTTAATGAAGTTTAATGTCTACCTCTGCCTTTAACAGTACAGAGCCAGGGTCTGGGCATGTTGGGCTCACAGTGGGTTTTGGAATGAGTGCTGCAGCCCCAGGGGAAATCCTGGGAGTTTAAAGCACTCTTGGCATGTGGATATGTCTCCTGGCAGCAGTATGTCACAGCCTGGAGAATTTTTTCCATTTGAAGCAGAAGGATCCATGGTGGAGTGTTTCTGTGATGCCACATTTCTGGGATCCCAGTCACTCAGATCTCTGGAGCACAAAGCTCTTGGCTGTAGGGAAGTTTTGCTTACGCTGCCGTGAAGGAGGGAAATTGGCTGCTCCTGCCCTGATTAACGTGTCGCCAAAGGAGAGTGGTGATTTTCAGAGAGTGACTTCTGTTTTCAAGTGGGACACCTGTCTTCACGAGATGCTTCTCACTGTCCTGTCTGTTCCCTCCCTCTCAGCCCTGGCATATGGTGTTTGGGTTTTTTTTGGTTTTTTTTTTTTCCCAGCAGCATGACAGCATTACAGAGGTAGAATCTATTGATTCTGTCCTGACCAGAGTAGCTAGAGACAGGAGGAAGAAAAGGAAACAGCTGCTTCATTTGAATCTCCTATTTTACTTTCTAAAGTGTGTTTTATTTCCTTGACTTAACCTTTGGTAACAGAAGAGGGGGGAAAAACAGTTCTCAGCCAACGGGAGCCTTAACCATTTCTGTCTGCCTCTGAACCCCCTGCCCTTAGAGCACTCAGATCAAGGCCAGTAACATCCTCCAAAGCACACCAGCGGGACAGTGACGGGGCTGCAGCTCATCACCCGGGTGTGTAACCCCCTGCGAACCCTCCCTGGGCCGGGAACCTGCTGTGTCCTGTTCGTAAGGGATTTTCCACTTGCTGTGATCCCCTCACATCGCTGTCTGCTGGCCAGATTCACCACCTGGAGCCCAGCTCTTGGGCAGTTTGGTTTGTCAAACACCCGTGTTCGTGTATATACACCACCCTGCCTTGAAGGATATCCAGTATGTATGTATACATACGTATATGTTTGTATTACTGCAGTCTGGGGAGGGGAAAAAAACCAAATCAACCTGGAGGTGACCCTTCATCTGTCCCCCCGCATTCACACAAAGTGTCTGTGATGTCATTTTTGTGCCATTCTCATCATGCCATGCAGCACCTGGATTCCTTTTCAGTCCTGGTTTCTTCTCAGTGCAAAGAATGTATGGCTAGTGAACCGCTGAATGTACGGTGTGCCTGTTGTGCCAGAAGCTCAAAATTACTGTTCCCCTCCCTGGATAGTCATGTGGGCTACTCGCTTTAAGATAAGGCACTTTTAGACTCTACTGAACTCTACCGGACTGTGTCGTAGCACTTTCTGAAGTGTGGGTGTAGTGTTGATTTGAGTCGGGTAGAGAAGCGCAGATGCCGTACGAGCCCCCAAGCACGCAGCTGGGGCAACGCACTTCAGTCCTGACTTGCAAACGCTGTCCTTCTAGCAAACACCTCCTGTTCTGCCTTAATGTGCCAGGCTGTGCGGTGGTTTCATTCTGAGAAAAAAAAAATATATATATAAATGTCCAGCGAGAACTAGGCTGAGAAGAGCAAATTCATCTCTCTCAGAATCAAAGTGAGATTGAAACCAAATTTGTCGGAGCAGAAGGCTTAACTGACTGAACTCGCTGTGCTAAATAAATAGTTGTCTTTTCTCATACTGAGCACATGCCGTTATTTGCTTGATGTTATTCTTTGTGTGGTGTTTGTGATACGAAGTCCTTCTAGTGATATCTCTGTGGGGAGAATGAACTGACGCTTAAAACTAATCCGATCTGTGCTTGGGGTTTGAAGAGATCTAGATTGCTAGTTTACTCTTTTGATAAAATCTATAAATTAGAAATTTGCTAAACTGACTTCAGACATTGTAGCTTATCACTAAAAGTATAGATTCAATTGCTACACCCGATCCCAATCTATTTTTAAGGAGCCATAAGTTTCAGTCAAATATAAAGATGTCATGACGCTCTCTTGGACAACTTAGTAAAAGGTTTTTGATGCTTCTAGCTTTAAGACGGATGAAATGGATTACACTTTGCTTTTTCCTACCGATGTAATATGCTATGGATAAGTCCCACTATTCCCAACAGTTGTGCAGAGGGAGGCTGACAAATCTGGAAGCCAAAGGATAACGTAGGAGCATTTTTGGGAGGGTAAGAAGGCATTCTTGCAGGTGCTGTTCACCCCTTGGGCTCACGCTTACAGCACTGAACAGTTGCTTGCCCTGAAGCACTTCTTAGCTCCCTGAGGTTGTGATAATTAAAAATGGGTTTGTGTCTCTGCTGAATCACAGCTTAGGGTTTGATCTGCAGGCTACTGAAAACGAGGGGAAACTTTCCATTGGCTTCACCATGCTCTGATCAGGCTTTTGAGATCTTACTGGCACCAGGGACACGATGGCAGGTCACTGTAAAATGTAAAGCCACCTCAGGTTTTTTAAAAAATGACAAAAACATTCCTTAGTCCTTCTGCTGGGTGCAAGGAAAGTCTCTTTGGTATCAGCTGAGGCAGCCGCGCTCACAACCCTGCTCATACCTACATTAATATTTGCAGATAAACAACAACAAACTAAAAGAAAAAAACCCTGGAGTTAGTGAGAGGAGGTGATTTCTGCCTTAAAAATTTCCCTTCCTCTCCTGGCAATGCCACTGAGGTTTAGAAATCGGCGTTATTCTATTAATATCGGTTGAAAGTAACAGTCCTGAAGATGTGAGAGGAAAGTTATTCTTCAAGAAACAAACCGAAAAAGGAAGAAGGCACTGAAAAAAATGTATTTGAAAGGTGAAGTTCTCGGAATTTCAATCAGCTCTAGAGAAAGCTTCAAGTCGGTGCTTGAGAGGACAGAAGAAACAGTGCAGAGGGGAAAAAAAAAAGCACGTGACATCATTATCTTAACAGCTTTGGTAAGGACACATTAACTTTTATACCCTTTTTTTTTCTCAGACAAAAGCAAAAATTACCAACTCTGATGTCGTGCAGGACTCTTTCAGGGAGAAATTGGCTGATGCTGAAGATCTGACCTGGGCGCCCGCACGTTTGAGGTCTTGGGAGTGGCACTCGGTTGACAGCTCTGCCGCAGAAAGCGACGAAGGCTGCGCAGAGATCTTCTGGGCCAGGGGATGCGGTACCACCCCCGTACTCAGGATTTACGTTCTGCGGATGATGCAGAAGCCAGGAGAGGGCGATGTGAGCTGTGCCTGCTGTGGATTCAACATTGCTGCTGTTTTCAGCCTGTAATTTGTCCCTGAACACTTCTGCAGTGACTGTTTTGGGCATATTGTTCTTTTTAACACCTCTCCCACCCTCACTCAGCTGGAGGTTAGGTCTCTCTTGAAATTTAACTATTTGAAGTCCTACTTAAGCATTGATGGGAAGTTTATTTTTTTAAGTGGCATTAAGAGCAAAGAGGACAGAATAAGGTGTCTTAGCTGTCATGGTGAATATGTGGCAAAAATGGGAGGGTGCTTAATCCAGGTTCATCAAACGGAAGGTAGCTGTACAGAAAGTTGGTCTCCTGGAGGTAGATGATCTCGAATTGCGCAGCCCAGACGATGACGCAAGGTGCTGCTGAGGGTACTGCGATTTAACCGAGACGCTGGCTTGGAACGTGCCCCACGTGCCATTCAGCTGGGCTCGGCCGGGTCTGTCCGACACCACTTTTCTGTGGCTTTTATCGCATCTTGCTGTGGTTAGCTCAGATCACGTTACCTCGACTGACTGGCCCTGGGGAGTTTAATCTGTTGAGCAAAGGGGTTTTATGATGACTTTTTCTGCTTTTCTTTAAGAACAGCAGTCCAGCCCTGTGATCTGCTTTCCTTTTCAATGCCCGGATTCTTAGGCTGGCTGTTCACGCCAGATCTTCAACTGCCACAAACTCCATTGGTTTCCGGAGATCTGATTCATCACTTGTCCTTTGCTGCTGCTTTGCCTGCTGCGCTGTGTTCCCTTCCCTTTCCCTACTTTCTTCCCAAGTGACTCTGCAGCTGTGGCCTCTCGCTGCCAGGCAGGGGTGAGGTGTTCCGGCTGCTCAAGAGATGCCGACACGGCGTGAGCATACACTGAAGCTGGTGCTTCTGCAGTCCTGTTGGAGCACCAGGAACACAGGCAGAGAAGAAAGGTTCTCGAGAGCTGGCTCTGGGCTGAAGTCAATGGCCTGCATTTCTGCTGGGCTTGAAGAATCAGCCCCTGTGCCAGGGGCATGCTGCAAGACAGAGGACACAGAAGACTGGAAGGATTCTTCCCTTTGAATGGGCTGCCCGGGTGTTATTATTTGATAAAGTGACGCGAGACTGATGGGCCTTGAAAATTCAAATCTTGTTCAACTAACTGTGCTAATAAGCTGCTACCCAAAGCCTGCAAGCTGTGTGAGAACCATGCGGGTTTGGCTCTGCCCTGGGCTGTCGTTCTGCTTGCCGCTTGGGACGGCGTGTGCTCTGTTCGGATGCTCAGACATGCAGTGCTTGGGGACTCGCTTTGATGCTGTGCTCTTCAGATTATATAATAGCTGAAAAATATACTTTGGGTTAAATAGGATTTGGACCCATGTGTTACTCTTACAGTTGCTTCCAGCTTGAAATTCAGAGACCATTCTTTTCATTTCTCATAATGCAAAGCCCCAGTGCAGCATACGAAGAATGAAGTTACAGGTTCTTTCTGTCTGAGCATTGGTACGATGCTACAGTACCAAACCTCCCAGCAGGAAGAGAGGAATCTTTAATCATCTTTGCAACAGTAGAGACCTGCATCGTGTCCCTGGATTTGCCACAGCAGCTTCAAGCAGTCAGTTTTCTGGGGCAATTTGCTAAGAACAAGGGTGCCATACAATTTTGTCATGTCAAAAAAAAACCAAAACCCAAAAAACAACAAAACAACAAACCCCTGAACAAATCAACCAACAAGTGAATAATTTGGCTTTACTGTGTTTTGAGCAGCCCTTCTCAAACCTGGTGCCTTTTCCCGAGTCACTGGTTAGGACCCTTTCAATCGAGACCTTTAAAAGGTGCAATCTCAACTCTCCAGTGCAAACCAACTCTCTTCTAGTGGTAGGTGCAGGTTGTTTACAAACTTGTGGAGAAACTGAAATTGTAGAAAGGGAACGCAAAAGTCAGATTACAGTGGATTTTTTTTTTCTTTAGGTTTGCTTGGATTCTGTTATTTTTCCAGGGACTGATCCAAAGCCCTCGGAAGTCAGATGGAAAGCTCAAACATGGGTAGCGGGGAGATGCCTGCTGCTGCCTTGAAAGCCACAGGCATCTTCCCAGCAGAACCAGTGGGTTTTGAGTCAGCCCCTGAAGGTGTTTTCCAGACGACAGTAATTTCCAGACTGATACCTTGGTTTCTTCCCTGTACAAACAGACCTGCTTGTCACACACATTTACCTGTGTTCAACATACAGGTTTGGGTTTTTTTTGCTTTCAGAAACAATATGCTGCTAGATACATTTCCTGGAGGGAAATGGACACCTACCTACACACAAAGCTCTACAGCTGATTTATACCTTGTCGAATTTATAATCTTGTCTATGCTTCTATGGACACTTTGTATGGGCTGCAGCTCAAATCCTAAAATAGTCAAGAATTTTTCCTTTCCCATATAGTATTCTATTTACTTTGACTAAAAAAAAAAGCGTATAAATGCAATAATGCAGGTAGACTAGAAATACTAGATTGAAAATTAAAGTAGTTTAGCTTGTCCCATTGTGACTGACAGTGTTGTACGACACCCAACGCTGTACCCTAACATTGTCCAGGCTTTCTACGTAGCTGAATCTAGTATTAGCTTTGAAAAACCCATTGTATGAGTGGTGGGTGGATGGGTTGGAAACGTGTGCTCTCTACACACTGTATGTTACTCACATCAGAAGCTGTATGGCCACTCCATATGCTGTGAAACTGTAAATGATTCCAAATACACCTGTAACTCTTACCAGGATTGTGAGAAATAAACTATATATAGAGATATATATACACACATAGATATATTTGTATAATTCCTCATGGGAGCATCTTCGTGCCTGTGGGGGTGTGAGTGGAAATGGCTGTGCTCCCCCTTACTCCTCACCCGTGACCGTGTTTCCTGCAGGCTCGACATTTGCTAGGATTAGTGACACCAGAGCGAACCGTACGAACAGGCAGTCAGTCCCTGCCCCAAATAAACTCCAGCCTGCCGGAGGAAAGCAGGCAAACAACAATTATTGGTATTCCCCCGTAGGAACTAAGGTGTAGAACAACTAAAGACTTATCCAGAGCCACAGAGGAAACCCCTTCTGATCCCAGTGATCCCCCAGTCTCCAGGCTTTGCTGCACAGTTATCTGCTGGGACCTCTCCCCTGCCAAAACAGGGTGTGCTCTGATTTGCTTGGGTTTGGTTTTAAGTTGGCCTGGGAGCACCCGTCCTCACAAGGAGAGAACCATCCCCTGAGCACCTGGCTGATGTCCACGCGGGTCCCTGCACATCAGCACGAGCCAGGGATTCCCTCCGACCTGCCAGGAGGGTTTTGGCAGTACTTGTCACTGCAAATAGTTGCTGTCATGTTACATCAACCCCTAAGAAGGTCTCTGCAGAAGTCTGGGCTTTTGGAAAGGAATCTCTTAGGAACTGGGAAGAAAAATACTGTAAACTCATTGGGGTCAGGAAAAAGAGGCAGCCTTTAGTTGCAAAAGCTTTTATTATCCGAGATTTTTGCTGCAGAAGCACAGCTGAGGACTCAAGTTTTAGCTTGTCTTAATATTCATAAGAGCAGGAGGGCAAATAATTTCTTCTTTTCTGAGTCTGAATCCTGAATTGGAAAAGCCGGAACGGGTGGATGCCTGGCTTTCCCCACTGTCTGCAGTTAGGATGTGGAAACAGCACCTGCATCGGGCCAGCGAGGTGTGGATGGGGTGTTTGGAGGAGCTTTGGAGGCTGCTTTGGAGGAGCTGGGGCTCTTCTTCGGTTCCTAGGCTGGGGAAACGCAGCCTCTTCCAGTGAGAGCCTGGCCCCTCTCCTCCTAACAGAAGAGGGTGTGCAGCTTGTGCAGCTGCAGCAGAAATGGAACAGCAACAGGCTGTTGGAACGTTTCCCCATAATTTCAGATGAGTGGAGGCATCTGCAGAACCTGTCCTCCTTGGCCTGAGATGAAAAGGTGTTGCTCGCTCGATAGAGAGGAGGGGGAATGGGCTGGTAAATATTCCTCTTCTGTCTCCTTCGAACAAAAAACGTGTCTGTTCTCTCACTGCCAAGGAAGGCAGCAGCACAGACACATCGGTGCAGTTGTGGTGCCAACCGAGAGCGAAGCTATCATCAGCTCAGGGCTTTCAAACACTGCTTTGGATATCTTCCACCCATCCTTTCTGCCTTTTGTCTACATCCTTCCCTGCATATATTTAAAGAAATTTAAAAAGTATGAAAAGCAAGGGATATGTTTACAATTATCTTAAACTATGCATTGCTTTTCCCTGCTCCCTTCTACTCCAGCCATCATTTAGCCACAGAAAATCATACACTGCCAAATCACTGCACTTTAAACGAGAAACACAGCGGTTATGTTTTACCAGAACGGATCTGAAGAGGAAGCACTAAACTGACTTAACATAACCGTAACATCCAGGTTCTGTCAAAACCAACAATCCATCAGATGATTGGAGAAACAGACAAGCAGGCAGCCTGATGGCACAAGTTGCATTTCCTTCAGGAAGCCAGGCTGGGAATCAGGTCCTTGAAAATAAATAAACCAAAATAATGTCAGAATTGTCCTGTCTTCATTTCACATCTATCATTTTATAATGGCATTGTCTCTTTGTAATACCCTAGCAACCATCTAGAGATAAACCTATTAAATTAGCACAGAGATGAAAAATGCAAATCCAGACACTGAACGAGGTTTGCAAAAATTACTTCTCCAGTGAGCTGCAGAGCCAAAAGCAATGACACCTGCAAAAAACGAGCATTTTTCTTGGAGAATAACGACTCATTAAAGATTAAGAGCAATCAGGGCCAGAGAGCAGGGACAGGAAGGACAGTTTCAGGAGGGTTTGGGTGACTTTATTTAGTTTGCAATTCTCATGCTCAGTCCAGTGTCTCCAGGAAATCACCCAATTCTTCATCCATGGATTGCAATTGTCATTTTTTTTTCTGACAGATCCCTGTGCATCTTGTGCCATCCCGTATAACATCATTAACTGTGGCGTCTTCAGGGATCCGAAAGAACACAACGTCCGTCTGTCCCTCTGCAACATTCCTGGGGTTATTCATCCCGAGGGTGAGAGAAAAGAGATAAAATAACTTAAAAACAGCTGAAACCCATAACAGCTTAAGTCAGTAACTTAAAACCAACTTAAAAGGAGTTGTGTTCCTCCTTATGCCATGTCATTGTCACAATAAACCGTGATTGCGGTGCATTGGGTGTCCTGGGGAGAATCTGAGTGTTCAGGGAGGGACTTTGCGTGGTTGGAACAGGGAGGCCTGGCACCCAGCGCTGCAGCTGGATGTGTCCCCTCGGCCGGGCGTTGAAAATCAGCTCACACCGTGACATTAACGCGGCTTTTTCATTTCCGATCCACAACACGGTGTCACTGACTTCCCCTTCTCTGAGGTGGGGTGGTTCCTAAAGTCTGAAGTGATTCAGTCCTACTGGGTATCAATCTGATGAGGGGAAAAAAATTTTTAAAAAATCAAAACCAACTGTAAAACTTGCTGAGGCACACAGCCCTACTGCTCGAGGGGAGACGCTAAGGACACCGCCACGCTGATTAGGAGCGGGAGATAAAGCTCGGCGGCAGAGGGGAGGCAGGTGGGACGAGTCCCCAGGTGATCCCCATGACCCGCCGCGGTGCCCCGGAGGGTTAAAAGCCACCGCCGCCCCCAGTCTCCTCACGGCCGCCCCTCCCCTCAGCGATCTCCCTCAGCCGCCTTCCCGCGCTTCGCCCGGCGCGCGCATCCCCCGCTCTCTCCGTACTGCGC
>VZTO01026065.1:45849-64911 GCA_013400615.1 Syrrhaptes paradoxus
GATCACTGATGAGCACAAATACAAGGTTTGCTACTCTGTGAATCTTGGGAAGATGTGCTGTGGGATGTCACAGCCTCCCCACGAGGTGGTAGCACTGCTCCATGCAGACCTTCCCTTTCCTCAGCCACTGGCAAACTCCATCCCCGAACACCGAGTGCAGCGATGTTCCTTTCCTCTTGCCCGTTCCTGAGGAAGGGCCTGCCACTTCTGTGTGCCTGTGCTGGGAGGGAGGCCTGCAGCTGAAAGAAGGAAAACCTGGACATCACTATTTTCTAGAAACGGTCCCTTTCCTTAGCCAGAACGCCTGGAGGGTGCTGCGATGGTGTGGATTTCACAGGACAAATGAGAGATCCCTTTGCAAATACTGCACGTGATCCAAATACCTCTGAGCTCAGACTGTAACCTAGATTGCAGCAATAAAGCAAAAACAAAGTCATAAAACCAAGGGTCAGATCATAAGCTGCCTTCACTTACACTGTACTTCAAACTGAGGCTTCTGTGATTTTTTTTTTTTGCTTCTATGCAAATTGTGTGACATCACAGCTGAATGTCCATGGGGTACACTTACCTGTTAACCTGCAGAGGAAGAGCTCAGAGTTTTGCTCTGAAACATTGTACGGATGGATCTCCTGCATCTGAGGCTTGGCTGTCAGGGTCGCTGCCTTGGGAAATCCTCTGCTGTTGGTTGCACAGAGAATGTCCTTTCTGAACCAGAAGGCAGACAGAGCTGAAGCACAGCCTTGGCCCCTGGATGACAGCTGGGAAATCATGAGAGTCACAGCACCCTGCCTCCAAGAGTTAGCTTTCACAATAACAGAGGGAAAGGATTTTACTTGTTAACAAAGGTGTGCAATACGGAAAACAAACAATGCAGTACAGATACAGCAAGTTCATGAGCTGGTGGAATTAAATTCATGCAAAATATGAACAGAGAAAGAAAAGTAAAAGGCAGAATAGTAACAATCTAAGGAGAAATTATTTAGGTAAAAATTACATTCCATGGCTTACCTCAGAGCTTAGACAGTTCTTTGCACCTTTTGCCTTTGGACCGGCTGCTTTACCGGGCTTGTCCTTCCACAACTTCCTGATCCTTTTACTTCCACACAAGCTGCAGTAAAGCTGAGCTGAGCTGCCAGTGAATTAATAGTTACTTGTATAGGCTTAATAAACTCAGATGTGGGTTTGCTGGAGGTTGGCCTCCCACCATTGCTCTCCCCTGTGTTATTGGTGTGGTTGCTCAGCCAGTCCCCTCTCGTGTCAGGCCTGGTCTTGCTCTGCGTAACACAGAGAAATTCCCACTTTCTTTGAAGCGTGGGGTCTCTCTCCCTGCCTGCCTCAGAGGGCAAAGTCCAACCTTACGCGTGTGTGCAGTTTGTAGCACTCTGCGGCCTTACCCTAGGCTCTGGTGCTCAAACTACCAACGCCGGGAGGAAGCGTGCTGCAGAGGCTTGCCCTGGGAGGAAGCGGGTTGATGGCAGCCCTCTGCCCTGGCTCTTCTCCTGGCGTGGGGTTGGGGAAGCCCAGCGGAAGGAGGGGAGGGGCTGCTGATTGGGGTCAGGGGTACAGCAGGTAGTAAAGGGAGACTTTCTGTCCCGAGGGGTTGGAAAGGTTTAGTCTTTGTGGCTGGGAAGTATTACTGGCTCTGGGTGTATTAAATAAAGGACAAGGGCATTTTAAATACAAGTTTTAAAGTGTATGTATTGGTTCTTTGGGATTTCCCCCCCACACACACATTCTGTTTGCCCCTGCTTGCTGAGTCTAAGCTTGTCTTTGTGGCTGTGATAGCTGAAAACCTTTCTGGGAGACAACAGACATCTGATTTCTTAATCTGAGGAGGTGTGGGGATCTGGGAAGCCGCTAGAAGGAGAGATTCTTCATCTCCTGAAAAAAGATGAAGTTGAGGAAGAGTTATGGTGTGAAGGTGCTTTGTGTGACTGGATAAACAGATGGAGAGGCTGAAGGTTTATGTGGTTGTTGGGTTTTTGCTCCATTTCAGAATGGATGTGGACCCTGTGACTAAGCCACGTACACCAGTCACCTCACAGCATCTAACCTGTGGTGAAGAGAAAAAGCCCCAGTGCCGAAGTGGGAAACTGCAGCTGCAACCAGAGCAGGTAAGGATCTTGTGACAGTGAACGTTTTAAACGTAACTTGTTTGTCTCCTGCCCCCTCAGCTCTTGAGGGGACCATGTGTCTGTAGGTAAGCAGAGTAAGGCTTGACTGCTTCTGAGGCGCTTTTTCCTGCTTCCTCTTCCCCTTTCATTGCAGTATTTTATTGTCTCTTGAGCAACTTTTGGAATGCCTCACGTTATGGTTACGTTTGAACCCTGCGGTGTTACTGACCCTGGCCAGATGTGTCCCAGCTGTGTGAGGTGACAGATCCTGTGGCTCTGCTGGTGGGGTGAAGGTGCAGGGCACTTGCCTCATCCAGGAGGAAGAATTTCTTGTAGACACTCAAATAAATCAACAAAAAGATTCCTGTTGATAGCAGTGGGCTGGTAAATGGAAAGTTCAGACAGACAATCCTTGTGTGTTGCATCTAGAAGGAGGCTGGTGTAAAGACTGACCCGCTGGGGCCAGTGCCGACTCGGGTAGCTCGGCTTCATGCAGCTTCTCTACAGCATAGTTGTGCCTGAACCCTTCCACCTCTAAGAATGCGATAGCAGCCTGAAATACCTCCTAATTTCGTTGCTAAGAAGTCAGGCATTAGGACATGCTTGCCTTGCTGTGAGACAAGCTGTGGCAGGCTGAGACTTACCCAGCTGTCTAGGCGGAGTTACAGCTTGTAGAGAGGCTTATCGCCTGTCAGGGAACATGAGGAAGAAAGATTAATTTGTCAGGGAGACCAGCGACAACTGCACAGGCCTCTCTATGCAGCAGTTCTGTATTTGGCACTTCTACAGCCCCAGAATATTCCCATATTCTTCAGAATATCGGAAATACTTGAGCTCTTCATCGGTGACATTGTGTTTAATGTTCACAGATCGCTAGATTAAGTAGTCTTGTTGCTGTGGGGAAATACTTTTGTCCTGCTGAGGATCCCTATCCTGCCCTGTCATCTGTTCTGATTATTGCAATAGCAGTTTTTAGAAAACATGTTGCAGTGCCTGCTTATGAGTTGTGTTACCTTTCAGAGGTCATCTCTGATTGCTCTGCCCTGCCATGGGTCTCACTGGTCTCTCCTCTCTCTCTCAGTGGTGCTGTGCAGCCATCCCAGGGAAGTGTAATTCAGGACAGGCTGAAAGCATCATTCTCTTGCCTGAGAAAGTTATGACTTCATACTTTCATAACTGTTAACAGTTGGAGCCAAACTTGCCTGTTTTGGAAATTGTGGTTGGCTGAGAAGTTAGACCTCTCCTCATCTCATATTCTGGGCAGAAAACAGATGTTGAGAAAGCAGAGAGACCCAAAGCAGGGAGTGTACAGGCTTGGTGCCTGTGCTGTACTGGAAGCTCAGTGCCCTTTTCGGCAGGATGCAAACACTCTGTTAATGGTTTTACCGACTGTAGCCAGCTGAAGCACAGTGCACACGCTGACTTGCAGTGGTGGGTCAGATGGCTGTGGCACGGTGTAGGGCCGTGGGGGCGGGGTAAAGCTTTTAATGCTAGCTCGACCTTTGAAAGGAAGGGAAGTCGAGGTCACCTCCCTCTGGACAGCTTGCTTTCTGCTGCTTCTCCCTGTCACCTACACCTGTGGAGCAGGGGGGCTGGCTCAGTCCCCTGTGGCAGTGTCACCTCCCTGCATGGGACAGATCCAGGGCACAGCCGGGTGTCCAGCACCGGAGATGTGTCCGATACGGTTCGGTTCGTTACCTGCTTTGTGAGCACACAGCCGGCTGTTGCTGTGGTGAAACAACAGTTCCCCGGTTGTTATGGCAATGTCCCGACAATAGTGCTGCTGTGTCACGCTGATGTTACTGGTCAATTGTTCCCTTGGCTTGTTTTTCTTGTATTGTTCATGCTGGATATAGCGTGTGTGTGTATAGCTATTGTCACCCCAGTGCTGCCTTTTTTCCTTTTTGTTTTTAAGAGGTTAAGTTCAGGCAACTTTATCAGGAAACAGTTAATTGTGTCTACATATAAACAGGAACCTCTTTGTCTAGTCTTGAAGGAACTGGACTTGTATAAACTAATAAGAGATATATTTAATTAGTCTTAATGAAATAGAGCATGAAATGTAATCACAGGCATCCCAACTGAACAGAAAACCCTGTAATTGGTAAGTGCTGCATTAGGATTAGGTCATTCCTACGGAAGGCTGCCACACAGCTCTTCCTCTTTTTGCAAAAGCAGGAGCTTAAAACCAAGGAGGAATGGAGGGGGTGATACGCAACAAAAAACCAACACAAAAACCCCACAAACCCCCCCTCGTTTGTGGGGTAGGGTTGGCAGCAATTCCATGACTGTTGCATAAAGAAAAGCAGTAACTCCCCAAAGACAATGTACAAAGCTCTAACAGATGATCGCGAGTTGCATTCACATGTTCACTCTGTCAGCTCAGATTAACCCATTGTCACGTTATTTATTAACTGCTTGAGAGCCTTAGTTACTTAGTTTTGAAGGTGTAGCCTTGTGCCTGCCGTGTAATCCCAGTGCCATTTTCAGCTTCAATCCCATGTTCTTGCTGTTACCTTGCTTTGGGCTCTTAGGCAAGTGGTAAACAAAAGTGGTATTTGACAAAATTCCTAGAAATTGTTTAGGATGCAGGTTTTCACCCCCTGTTAAAAAGCCTTGAGATACTAATTATGATGGCATTCACCACGTTTGCCAACCAAAGTCACTACTGCTGACACCTTGGCTGCAGACAGAGGACAGGAAGAGGCTGGAGCCTCCCTGGGTTAGGGAATGTGCGTCTCAGGTCAGAGTACGTGTGGGTCTTGTACCAAGGAGGGCTTCTGGAGCCTGCGTCTTCTCTTTGTAGTCACAGTAAGACAGCATGAAAGACAAACCTGCTTTCCTAGTGTGTTAGGAATGTAGACTAAATTGGAAATTTAATATAAAATTTAAAAAAAAATTAAAATACGATGTCAGATGTCCCCTGCAGCAGTGAAATGAACACATTACAAAGACAGACTGTGTTAATTTGCATGTATTGACAAAAGTGCCACAAAAATTTGAAATTCTATTTGTCCCTTTGCAAATTGATAAAAAAAGCATGTTACAGAAATCTATCCATACAGAGCATAAGACTTTTACAGATAAGACATTTGTACATCCATTTATAACCTCGGCTGAGCCATTCATTGAGCCTTGACCACTCAGGAGCATTTTCATTTTTCTACTTTCCATTTTCAGCACTGAACATTCGCTCCTAGAAAGAGAGAAATAAACAAACAGTAGCTGAGTAGGGGTTTGGGAACCGTGCTTTAGCAATGCAGACCTAGGTCACTATTAAGTAGTTGTTGGTCAACAAGAGCAAGTGCCTAGACCAGGTGTATTTGGTGTGTATTCCCCCTCCCAAAACACACAGTTCAGTTAATCCCCTTTGCAAGACTCTCCATAAACTGACAGAGGACTTCCACATGGCCTGGCTGTACTCAGCATATTCGTTCTTGGTGCCTCCTGGTGCCATGTACAAGCATGATTTATTTCCAGCTCACTATCTGAAGATTATTTACACATCTTGTACCACTGCTGACAGCTAATGAGTTTAGAATTAGACTCAAGGGACTTTTCACTTTGACAGCAGTGTTATCTCGACTAGCTGCCAGCCTACACGCTGCCTTGGGCCTCAAGCAGCAGGTGTGTCTGTGTCTATGGCATGAATTCTCTCTGGAGATGCAGTGAAGTTTACCAAGCTCACTTAAATTAGGTGGCCAGTTTGCTCACTGCCTGTCCTAAATAACGCATACCGCCTGGATGAAAACCTGATCAGGCTTGCTTCCAGGTTCCTAATCCTCAGCCATGCCACGAGGAACTGTGGGTGAGCTGCAGTGCTTGGAGGAACATGAGAGGTGGCAGGAGGCAGCGTGATATAACATCTACCTTTAACATCCTCTCCAGTTTAATTGCATCTGCAGCAAATTTTCTGATCCCATCAGATAGTTTCTCCACAGCCATTTGGTCTTCGTTATGGTGCCAGCGGAATGACTTCTCATCCAGGTGGAGCTTCTCAAGTTCACATGCCTGAGCTGTGCGAGGGGAATTGACAAGAAACAAAACCATGTTATCAGATTATTATCAAAAACTACGGGAGGCTTCCTAAAACAGCCTCAAGATCCTGACCATCTCCAGCTGTTGAAAAATTTCAAACACCACTTTCAACATGACTTGCTACAGGAGCATGTTTTGGGATGAAAATGCCCCTGATCTGGTTCTGGGGAAGGTAGCCTAGATAATCAGCTTCTCTTAAAATACAATGTTTATGTGAATGCCACTGTCGTGTATCTGCTTCCGAATGGCACGCTTCTTTCAGGCCTGTTATCAAGAATTATGCAGCAGTCCTACCGCAGTGAGACATTCTAAGCAAGTATGCTGAACAATCAGGTCTCTGATTATTTGGTAGCACCCAACAAAAGCTCAATTGATAACATGCCTACAAGCAGCCTGTGAGCAGCAACCCATGACTAAACTCTGCACAAATCTCATCTTCTGATCTTTGTAAAGTAACATTTTAATAAGGATGCAGAAAAGCAAGAGTAGTGCAATGGGAACATACATTCAAAACCATCGTGGTGTGGTATTAACAGATCAAATTATCTAGCCTTCCATATGATTAATTTCTAGTTTCTGGAGGGAAAGCACACCTTTTGGCATGTCTGGAGCTAACTGCATCACTGGTACAATGTTAATGTAAGATTAAACTAGGTTTGGCATCTTTGCCCACATTCAGTAAGATTTCATCCCAAGCATATAAAGTTCTTCCTTCTCCCCCTGTCCTCTCAGGAGAAGGTACACAGTATTTAAATACACTCCAAACCCCTCCCAATTCCAGTGAGAGTACTCAGTGGGACCCAAGACCCTAAAGAAGTAGCTATGTGTGTCAGCAACTGTAGCAGTTCTGTTGTAATGAAGCCATGGTGTTTCCTGCAGAGAGGGGTCAAGACTTATCCTTACAGCAGAATGGAAGCAAGCACCACAGAGCTGAGCAGAACCACACACTCGTAACATTCCAGGAAGGGAGCCTGAGCAAGCCCGTGTTACAGAGAAGTGGACTTACCCTCCTTTACACTCAGTGTGGGAGTTAACTTGACATACTCTTTGCTGAGCTCTGCCAGGAGCTTGGGTGAAATTGTGAGATAGTCACAGCCTGTGAGCGCTTTTATTTCTCCTGTATTTCGAAACGAAGCACCCATCACGATAGTTTTGTAGCCAAACTTTTTGTAATAGTTGTAGATCTTAGTGACACTCTTCACTCCTAAAAATGATTTAGAACATGCTCAATTTTTTTTTTTTCAGAAGAGGATTCATATGAGTTAACTGCAGTTTGAATGAGTAGCTATTGTATTTTAAAAATACATGTTGAAGGGAAAGCTTACCTGGATCCTCTGAAGGCTCATACGTTTTCTTATCTCCATTTGCAACATACCAGTCCAGGATTCGTCCTACGAATGGGGAAATCAGAGTAACTCCAGCTTCAGCACAGGCAACTGCCTGAGCAAAGGAGAACAGCAAGGTCATGTTGCAGTGGATCCCATACTCTGCTTCCAGAACCCTGCAGACACAGGCTGGCTTAGAACAGCAGTTTGCTCACTGACTGAGCTTATATCCTAGTAACAAGCTAAGTAGGTTAAAACTATTGAATTTTTTGAGTTAAATCAGGAATGTGGTAGTTTATAAGCTTTAAAGTTTTAAGTTAACAGCACATGTCTTGCGCTGCCAGACTCCGCTTTATTTAATGCTGTTCCTTGAACCACATGCAGACAGCTTAGCATGATATTTTGGGAAACTGTGGCCTGGCCCTTGTATGAACAAACTTTTCCTATTTCAACAGAAAGCTGTAGCCCTAGTAACAGATTTCCTGGTGCAGTGCTTTGAAAACAATTCTTTATTTTAAGTGCAGAATGAGTCTGTCAGGTGCCTGTGAAGAGGCAGAAGCACGCTATGAATCAGCACACCAGGTACAGAAACACTTACTTGCCGGCCTGGATTCCTTCCCATGTTGAAGAGAGCTTTATGAGGATACGATCTTTACCAATCCCTGCTTCCTTATAAAGGTCAATGAGGCGCCTGGCCCTTTGAATCATTCCTTCCTTATCAAAGGACAACCTTTGAAAGAAGAGTAGGACTGCTTAAAACTGACTATTTTAGTTTTTTAAAATGCTGTCGTCCCCCCCCAAAACCCCAGTGAAAAACATTGTCTGTGCCGTCAGCATTTTATATGCCAGTAACAGGGTTCTGTTCTCAAAGATACTTCCTGGACTGTGAGCCCATCAAACAGGTGTAGGACAGCACTGCTGCTCTTTGATTCAGAGGATCCAGAGCTCCAGAGAGCTCAATTCTCTTTCCTTGAGAAAATTATAGGCTAAAGGTTTCCTCAAGTTTTCCATAATGAATGCAGAAGCTGAGCATTGGAAGTGAACGGCAAGGAGCATGTTAATAGACAAATCCTGTGCAAACCATGAAATAAACTGTTAAAACAGATCGCTTGGTAAATTGAGAAGGCATTACTGCACAGAGGAGAATGAGCAAAACTACGTATACTGGAAGCATGAGGTTCCCTTGCCTAAGAAACAACAGGAAGATTACAACAATCCAAGCCCAGCATTAATTGTTTTTATAAAGTCTTGTCACAGAGTTATCATCAAGCAAATTAAGGGAAATCCATGTTCTAATTAAACAAATATTAACAATATAAACTCTTGCTAGCTTTATAACAGTGAGCTGTCTAGTCAAGAACATCTTTCTCCAACTCACATCATGTCTCTTTTTGTATGTACAAGTATCCAGGGTAACCCCGAGGAAAAAGAGCCAACCTTGCATCTACTTCTGTGGACACACGGCCAGGTATCCTCTTCAATATTTCAGCTCCAAATAGTACAAAAAGTTTGTCACAAGCATTTTTGATCTGCTCTTCTTCTGACCTGAAAACCACAAAGAGCAAAATCATTTTGGGAGGAAGGGAGTGCATCCACATCTTGCCATAGGTTTGAAGATTAAACTTCACAGCCCCTTGCACATTACATTCCAGAGTTCAAATATCTGCTCCTGCTCTGCTCCACGCTTATGTTCTGCCCTCTCTGCCCCTCCAGCCTTTGGATGCTGTTTCCTATAACACTGTCAACACAAGAGTGTCTTCCTGAGCAGTCCTAGGCGGCCACGTGAGAACTGATAAATGGAGATGCACTTCTTCCCAGTGTGCCTGAAACCAGTGTAAGACATTTTTCTTTAAGGGTTGAGGCTTCTGGGGGCAGGAGATACACCTACTAGTACATGAGGGAAAAACCCCAGTACATTGCTCATAGTACTAAACACTGTTTGTGTAAACAAGGCAATTTAAGTATAGATCTACCGCGATAAAAATCCCTCTGTGCTTACCCGCCAAGTTTTTTCCCATAGGCAACAGCATCATCCACGAGTTTCTGGTAAGCTGGCATCTGAGCAGCAGCTAGGATCAGAGACGGGTTTGTGGTGGCATCTAGAGGCTTGTACTCATCAATTGCTAGGGAAATAAAAATAGCCTGTTTGAAACAGTCAGTGGGCCTGAGCAATTCAGAGGATTTGGCTCAAATATGTGAGAACATTAACCCCTATGGCTGTAGGATAGAGCAGCCTTGTGCACAGGGATGTTTAAATGCTGCTGCCTGAAAGCTGGCTTGTACCAGAAGAAGGTTAACAGAGCTGCAGTAATAAATACGGCAAAGTTTACTCACTACTATAGACATTGCCCAAAAGAAATAAACCTGTAGAAATGGAAGATGAAGGGAAGTGGTGCTAATTTTCAACCTCTCCCATCTGTTCATATCATACTGATCAGCATAGCTGATTCCAGGGGGAAAGCAAAGGCAGGGGGATCTTTTTTCCCTTCTAGGACTTAGACTTTTTGAGTTTTTGTTTGTCTACAACCAGAACAGGAGAAAAACTCATCTGTTAGAAAAGTTATGAGAGCCTTGCTGCATTTTAAAACCTTTTCAGACAGTTGCAGACCATTTCTTAGTGTCTCTTCCTGTCATTTCTGTGTATTACCAGGCTTTCTTCCTTGTAGAAGCTACCTGAACCTTTGGTTTACCGTAACCCCTGGACTACCCCTATTGTAGGTGATCCTGGTTGTTTACCCGGTGGGCTGTGGCCAGGCATTGTCCGGCCCTAATCACAGCTGAGCTGGTGGCAGGCAGAGCCTGACTCAGCAGCCAGGGGAGAACCTCTGCAGGCCCTTCAGCAATTTCTGCTCACAAGCTCCCTTATAACACAGCTAAACGTTAAAAGTAATCATTTTCCTCTGCGTTTTTGCACAAGGGTGCAAACCCAGGTTAGAGAGTGCAACTTTATTATTTCAGTCATAGAAGAAACTAAGGATTGTTTTTCCATAGCTCCCTCCCTGGCAATGATTGTGATCCTGGAGCAAGTCCACTCCCTACACACAGGCCCTTTGAAGCCCCTTACAGGTCTCTGGCAACATGCATAAACTAATCTCCTGAAGTCTGTCAGCCCGTTCTCCTCGGCCAGCCTTCCTCGGGGTCTGTCAGGAGGCAGCTGGGGTTTTAGCTGTGCGGTACCAGCTTTCAGTGGGGGTCTGTGACCATTGTGCCACCCTTCCCCATGGTGAGAACGAGAGCCGGACAAAAGAGCGAGCTTGGTCCAGCTTGGTTAAAAAGCAAAACCAATGCAGCTACTGGAGAAATCACTGCCACTTGCTGCAGGTTCTTGCTCCAGCATCTTTCCTACACAGCGCCGTACCCACACCTTTGTCTATCAACAAAACTGGTGACAGTGGCACCTTAATGAGCATCAGTGTTTAACCTGAGCAGGGAGGGAGACACAGATGGTGACTTGTTTGGACTGTCAGAAGGATCCGCAGGTGACAACAGGCAGCCAGAGATCAACTGCAAAACTGTTCAGGGAGCTTGTTAAAACTTTCCAGTGGGCAGCGCTCGCCTCCTTACTGCTGCCGGTATGCAAACACCCCCTTGGCCATCCCAAGGATGTTTATTTTTTCCATTATGCTGTTCTGAAACCAGGGTAGGCAGCATAATGTTTAATTTCATGCAGTTTCAGCAGACCCTGAGCTTTAGGCAGGTTTGTTGCCACTCGAAGGTACAAATCTGACAGGGCTGAAGCTACCTGGTCACTCGGCGTTTCCAGCTCTCCCGATGCAATGCTCGATAAAGCTGCAGCAGTGCTCCCTGCCTTTCGTGGCTGCTGTCTGTCATGTCAGAGGGACCCTTAAAGGCAAGTGACAGTTCCTCCATAATATTTAATGCAGCCTGACATTTGAAATCACGCAATCCAAACCGTTTAACAGATACGTTACCTAGAGTCAGCGCAAGTACGTAAACCCACGCAGTGTCACGAGGCAGTGGTCTGAGCTGAGCTCTCTGCGTTCTTAATCTTAAATTTGCTAATAAAACATTTGATGGTTGTCATTTAGGATTGTTTATGCATCACCTATAGGATTAGGTAAGCAGGAGACAGATTATTGCAGTGACGGCAGAGCAGGATTCAAGACGTATTGCTCTACGCAACCCAGAGACGTTCAGGGGAGCGAATTTTTCAGTTCTGATGCAGCAAGAAAGTTGCGTGCCCGTGCAGGCGCCCAGGCAGTGACAGCTTCGGGACAAGTGGCTTTATAATCGAACGCCACCTCCCTTCCTCGGAGAGCGCTGGCTTATTCTCGTGAGATAAGGAGAACAAAACCACTCTTGTATTATTGTCTTTGCTTCACAACTGCTTTGCTTCCGCCATTTGGAAAAAAAACCAAAACACCCCAAAACAAACCCAAAACCCAAACAAAACCCAGATCTACACTGATTATAGGCAAAAAGAGCTTTGTTAGCCCCCAGGGCTTACCTGGTGGCGTCTGGCATTTACTAATAACAGCACGTGGGGCTGAGCGTCGCAGGTTAATTTGGGGGGAAAAAAATTAAATGGTTGGGGGCTCTGACAAGTGTCCTGCGTGAACGGGATCAAACCTGCGAGTTGCCAGCGGCAAAGGCTGGGACCCGAACGAACCCGTAACCGGCAAACCCGGCTGGCGGGGTGCTGCGGAGCCCCCCGGGCTGCTGCGGAACCCCCCGGGGTGCCCTTCGCGTCCCGGGGGATGAAGGAGGAATACGGCTCCGGGGGAGAGCGGCCCTTCCCGCGCCCCCCGCGGCTCCCCCGCCCCGCGTTAGGTAACGGCGCCTTTCCCAACGCCGGCCTTGCGCAACGCGCCGCGAACCGGCACCGAGCGCACCGCGACCCCCCTCCGCCGCCAGGGTGGTTCGCTCCCCCTCGGGCTCTCGCCTCGTTGGCCGGGCGCGACCACTCTCCGCGGAGGGGGGGGGGGATGAAGGAGGAATGGGGTGACAGGACCCCCCCCGCCGCCTCTCACCGTTGAAGTCCCCGGTGTCGGCCACCACGGTGGTGTGGTGCTTGAGCTGGTCCAGCACCGACTCCATCTTCTGCCGCTTCACGGGGGACACCGACATAATCCGCGGGGTGGGGGGGCTCGCGCCGCCTATATCGAACCCTGCCTGCCCTGAGGGGAGACGGACTGCGCGCGCGCACCCGCCGCTCGCTCCCGACACCCGCCGCCCTTGGCGCGGGGGCGCGCCGCCCGCCCGCCGCCAATCCCATCCCAGGGGAGAGGTGTCCAGCCAATCAGCAGCGCGAAGGAAAGACGGACGCGGCCGGGAGGAGCCGTGAAAAGGCGAGGGGGAGGGATTGAGTTTCTGATTGGGTGGTTTGGCGGCTCGTGAGGCGTAAAGGGGGGTGGTCACGCTGGTGACTGGGGATGCGGCCGCCATGGCCGCCATTGTCCCCGGCGCGGTGAGGGCAGGGGCCCTTGGGGAGCCGCTGTCTGTGGGGGTGAGGGGGCCCTTCTGTCCCCAGGAGCTCCCATGGGGCCTCCTCACAGCCGGGCATGGCGCCCGAGCCGCCCTTCAGACATCTGTACCTCCTCGGGCCTCAGGGCCTCCCCCCGGGACAGGGCTCTGCTGGTGACAGAAGATGGTGGCGCGAGGTCGGTGGGGCGTTCGCCCCGGTTAGCAGCCGTGAGGAAAGACTCGCAGCCACGCCACGACTGTGTTGAGCCGTTGCAGGAGCTGAGCCGTGCCTTTCTTCCCTTGCTGTCGTGGCAAGGCCCAGCAACAGCTTGTCAGCCAGGGCTCCGGCCTGTGCTGCTGTACCCGAGAGTCCCCAACCCAGCCAGGCACGTGTTCGTGGGCAGCTCCGGCTGTTCATTCACTTGAACTTTGTTTAAGCTCTAAAGAAGGTGATTCTGTTAATGTGACTGTGTGTCTGAAACAGGGAATGGGACTTGGCTGGAGATGTTGCAGAATCTGCCACTTGGCCCTTAAAGGGAGGCTCTTTGGATCGTGCCGTTCCCCTCGCCTTGTATTGTTTCAGTTGTGGAGGCTGTGACAGTAATTTCCCTTCCCAATATAAAAACAAGCTTTTGTACAACCTTATCATCCTTTGTCCAACCCAAAGAGAAGATAATGGAAAGAGGTATTAGGTTTAAGTCCTGTTTGAGTTCTATGACTGGTAGGAAATGTGTTCTCATTGTCTCCAGAGTCCTTTGCCAAAGAATAAAAGTGCCGCCCTTGTATATCCCTTCCCTGCTCTTTGTTCTCGGCCCTGCATTAGCTGGCATTGGCCAGGGTTGGGAGTTCTTACCTTGTCTGCACACAATGTAGTCTCGGCTGGTATCTGGGTGTGTAAGTGCTGGCATGTTGCTCAGTTGCATGTTCTAGAGATACGAGAAATCTGTTCTTCGAGGTGGCAAGAAAGGGGGTATTTTGGATTCAGCAGGTAGCTTTCCCAGCACTGGCTTGCTATCATATGTGGGATTTTCACCTATCCATTTTTAGACATGAATGATTATCAAGGCCATAACATCCTTCCTTTTAAATGGTAGTTCCCCAGAAACAAACGGAACATGTGGTTTCAGATACTCTGCTGTGTATCGTAGCAGACTCACGGTGACAAGTCATTATGACGAGCCAGCCCTTAGCAACTGTTTGGGTGTCCTGTTGCTTTAATTTATATCCAAGTGAAAGAGACAGAGATGGAGTTATAAGTATAACTTAACTATTTTAATAAATCTTATACAGTGCATGGTTATATAATTTTTTCCTTCGTTCAATTACATTAATGTACAGTACATTATAGCGTTATCTGCAGGCAGCACAAATAGGTGCACAGCTGAGTCATGGAAACTTTAAAAGTGACTCCTGCAATAAGGTTTACTCCTACATAGGTTAGCTCCTATGGCTCCCGGCTTTACAGAACTGTCATGTACACTTCTATTATAATCCCAAGTAGCTATAATTCTGTGTGGTTTGTTTTCCTTTATACCTAAAGACAAGAACAGTGATGTATTTGCTCACTCACTCTCTTTTTTTTTTTTTATTTTTTTTTATTTTAGAAATGGTTTAGCCTCCTGTGCTTGCAACACCAATGGTTTGCCAGTGTTCACACCTGCTTCCCATCTCCACCCTAATCCAGAGCCAGGGCTTCTCAGGAGGATTGTCCTCTTCATCCCTCCCTGACAAGGTGAGTGCCTGTTGCAAATTCCAGCCGCTGTGGCAAGCCAGCAGGGTTGTGACTAGAAACATAATCCTCCTCCCTAGGTTCCCTGCCTGCACCCTAATTCTGCTGGTGCTAACGATGTCCTATTTCAAGATTAAAAAAATATATCATCCATTAGAAACATTTTTGGAAGAACAAAGCCAGAATTCAGAGGTGCATCGTTATTCTCAGATGTGGACTCGTTTTCCCCAGCCACTGCTTCACAGCCGTACAGCTTTTCCCCTTACGTGTGCAAGGCCAGGCCCAAAGTGTGCAAAGACTCAGGCCCATGTTTAACCTCTAAAGGAGGTGGGACCGTTCACAGCATGAAAGGAAAGCACGTGCGTCAGTCTTTGTGGGGTCTGGGCCTGAATTCCCATCCAGCCAAAGTTAAGGTGTGTGATGAGAGAGAAAGGAATTGTCTTCCCGCTCTGTGAGCAGTTCCTGCAGATGTCTTTGCTTTACTGCATTCCTGGCAAGTTTGTTAGTAAAATATAAACGCAGCGTGTGCCAAACTTGCTGTGGACAGGAAATCTGCTATATGCTTGCTTGAGCTTTTAAAACTTTGAGTAAATTATTGATGCATGATCACTTCATTATGTCTCTAGAAAAAGTGATTTTTTCCTCATCCCTATTTATAGTTCGCAAGAATTAGGAGGTGTTGCACTAGGTAGATATATACATGTGCACATAACGGTGTTAAGATAAACAGGAATTGAGGAACAACAGCCTCTACTAAGTTATCTTTTTTTTTTCTTGTGGCCATTTATTTTGTATTAAACCAGCCTTTCCAAGTGTGCTTTTGTTTCTTAGATATTTCAGAAGCATTTCAGATTACTCTTTGCCATGAAAACGTGAATGTCGAACGCCTTGGGAAGGGCTTTGTGTGTGACTGGGTTGGGAGCAAACGGTAGGGGCTTATCGTCTCCTTGACTGAGGCCTGGCTCTGGCAACGCTGCAACTTTCCGATGCAGGATGAGTGCCGAGGTGAAGCGCTGCGCAGCTGCCCAGAGCCCCAGCCTCTGCGTAAGCAGGGATGATCAGGCTGAGCTCACCTATTTGCAGATTTCAGTTGCGTCAGTTGTCACTTGGATCCTGCTGGTTGTTATGCAATGAAAGCCCCTTTCCACTGGTCAGACAGCACTAACTGGTACTAGTTAAGGAAGCAGCCAGTCTTAGGTGATGTGTGGTGTGATTCTAGCCTTGTCCAAAGAGGGGGCATGGGGGGACAGAAAAGGGGCAGTGAATTGTCACAGGGCCTCTGCTAGGGGGCTGAGAAGGAAATGAAAAGTGGGGGAAAATGCTTGTTTCTGTGGTGCAGACTCTAAACATTTGCGCTAGCTTGTTCTGTGCTGTGTGCCAAGCCCTCTCTTCCCAAGCCACGCTGGCAAAGGGGTTGGGAGCAGGTACAGCCCTTTGAGAAAAGCTTCGTGGGGTCTTTTTTGCTTGAATCCAGCCATTGTCGTACATTCAGACACGTGTGAGTTCAGATCTGCTCTGATTGCATGCACATAAAATTTCAGTATAAAATATATAGTTATAAAAAAAAATACTTCATGCAATATTAAAACACCTTCCCCAATGGGACATGGTCTTATTGTCTACCCTTATCAACAGTGTTCAAGAAATTGTCACTTTGATGGCAATTACACCGCAAAGCGTGGAGCACTGCTGTCTCTGGGCTGGGCTGGGGATCATTGCTTTCATTCCCTTTTTCTGCACTACTATGACTAATAGGTGAAATAAAGCAGACAGATTTTAATTAGCGGAATCAATCCTTTCCTGGCGACGCTTCATGATTTCTTGGAGCTCTGACTCCCCTCTGTTTTTCTAGAGTGGAAACAAAAGAAGAAGTTTGAATTTTAAGTTCAAGCTGCAGTTAAATTACAGTGTTTGACTGATGCTGTAAGAGTAGAGCTCGTTTCAAAGGGATGAGTGATGATGGTAAGAAGGCAGATTCATTAGTGGAGAAAGGGTGATCTGCCTTACAGGTTTGGGGCCTTTTTCCTTAAAAGGCTTCTCAGCATTTTTAGGTGATGTGGTTTTGGGGGGTTCTTTTTTTTTAAAATTTTTTTCTTAAAATGTCTGTTTAATGGGGTATCTGACGCTTCTGGTCCAGGAGCCCATTCACATTAGGAGTTGCCCACAAAGCTGCTTACCTCCAGTTGGTTTTTCTCCACGGTGATTTTGCTGTATACTCGGTTTCCCTCATCACCACACACTTTCTTCAGCTCCTCTCTGTTGAGGGAGAAGAGCTGAGCTCCAGTAAGGATGCCAAGGTGTTCCACTGTCCTGGGAAGACAAAGCAAGGAGATGATAATTGTTTACTAAGTGTGGCCTCTTGCCAAAAGTGAGGAATCAGAGATAAAAGGAGTAGGAGCAGCAGAGTGCAGCCCCTGCACCATGACCGTATCACATGCAAGGCCCTGGGGCTGTGTGAAGGTGACAGCTCCTGGGTAACCCAAGCTCTTGGTGGGGATGACAGTAGGAGCAGGGGAAGCCAGCATCAGCTGCTGTGCACCCAGCCCCATGGGTGCTGCAGTGATTCACTCCAGTTGCATCTCATTTGGGGAGCAATCCTGGAGCTCCTCTAGCTCACTGTGCAGAGTTGGAACTCGTAGCCCTTGACCACGTGCAGCTTTTTGATCCTTCCCTGCTGGCTGGGAAGATTTGCCAGTCCCAGCTGAGGGTTTGGTTCTTCCTCAGAGATACTTTAGGACAGCTTCCCCAGAGGCGGGCTGTCACCTGGAATTTGCATTTCAGGGGTGTAGTTAGTTCATTAGTTATTTTCCTCTCAGTCCAGCACACTGAACTGGCTAACTGGGGCCGGACAAGCCCCGGCAGTAGGACGTGGTGCAGCGTTTGGCTGTGAGCTGCGTGGATTAACGAGACCATTCCTTTATTTGCACCGACTCATTAGGTCTTTCTCTGCGCTGTAAGACAAGGTTCATTGGATCGGGTATAAGAAAGGGAGTAGGTCTGGGCTCTGGATATGCTGCTATGTAGCCTGGATTTAATATGGCTGAAATCAAATTTGCAACACAGGCTCTGTAAGTAAATACAAGTGACTTGTAACCTGGTTAAAATGTTGCAAGCTGCCTCCCCCACTCCTTTTTAAATGAAGGACCAGAATTTCATCTGTTAGTAAAGCAGATCTTACTCTTTGCTGAATGACTTTGCCTCCAGCCAAGCTTTGACTTCTTCAGTGCTGGATTCGAAGGTGAGGGGTACAAAAACTTGCTGAGGCTTTTCCACTTTGAAATTCCTCTGGGGAGGCTGAATTTTATTATTTGTGATCTTCTTTAGCAGCTCATCATTCAGCTCATCCATTTGATGAATAAGTTCTGGGGAAACAAGGCACAAGGTAGAGAGAAGGGAATGAAATCAAGTCTTCCGTCACAAATCCTATCAATGTGTTTGCGGGAAATTGTAAGGAAGGTCAGAATGTGGCTCAGCATTTTTATTAACTCTCTAAATACATCAAAGGAAAGGGCTTACTTTTTTTGTATTTTAGTTCTAAAGAACAAGCTTAAGTGCTTTGTTAGAGCAATAGGTTGAGAAATAACATTTTGACCTTCAAACTTCCATCAGGAACAAATGTCTAAAGGAGACCACCCCCGTGCTGGAGGCTGGCAGGCTGCTGGAGCAGGCTGAGGGAATCCCCCTTTCCTCCCAAGCCAACACTCTTAACTTCCTTCAGCTTTTTGAAACCTCGCAGCTTTTGAAATCTCTGGTTCTGATGTTGACCAGCATTGATATAGATGTATAATTTCTAGAGAAAAGTCTATTCTCTGTGCCAGCAGACTCTGAGCTGTCTCATGCAATAGGGACATATCCCCGGTCCGTGTTTAACTGAGTGGAGATTGATCTGCTCTGAAAAAGGAGAGCTCACACCTGGAGAGGCACTTGCTTTTAGCCAGCAGGAGCAAAACTACCCATCAATCTGCCTGGAAAATGCTTGTTCAGAAACACTTATTGGGGGGAAAAGTGTGTCATAGTTGGTGAAATAATAGAACATTTTGATAAGCACACTGGTGTGACTGGTGTCTGCAGCAGGTGCTGTTAAGGACCTATATTTTGCCCATTTTTAATATAAATTTATATTGGGATCAGTCTTGTTTCTTGTGTTGCTAACCTGTCCTGATCGTCACACACACCTCTTTCAAAGGACATTAAACCCTGCAACACTGACTAGCAGAAGTTTCCTCAAGGGTGTAAAACCTGACCCGGCAGCGTCTTTGCTCCCACCGGTGCTGTCGAGGGGTGGCAAGGGGCAGGGTCCCTTTTCCCTGATGTCTGGCATTGCTGTTGTGTTTTTGCTTTAGTTTGTCATCTTCCTCTTTTTGAGTTACTTAGTTCCCTTTGAGCTATCGAAATAAGGAAATTGCTCCGCAGCCTTAGCAGCAGGGAGGGG
>VZTO01026066.1:0-13487 GCA_013400615.1 Syrrhaptes paradoxus
TTCTGTGATTCTGTGAAAAGTTTTTGATTCCTGCTGCTTTCCTTTATTAGAGGAATTGACTAGTATAATTATGTGGGTTGGGGAATATATTTTGCTTGTCTGTCAGAGCCAGTTTATTAGAGCACACTTCTACATGTAGTTAATATTGTAAACTTCTATGGAAATGTTAAGCAGTGTTTTTCCCCTCTCATGCTTACACTGTAATTAGTAGTAGTGCGATACAGTAAAGAATTTCCTGAACAAAACTGAAGGTATTTTGGTGGGATGAAAGACAAATATTTACCAAAAACAGCTAAGTAGACAGGCAAAATTAAAATTTTTGTTGTTTTTTTTTTTTTTTCTGCTCATGCTAATTCAGTGTGCTAGAATTCTTTGTTCCTGACCAGTTTATCTTTGAGAAGACGGAAATAAAGCCAGAAAGGGTCTTGGGGACAATTTAAACAGCATGTGATTCTGATCTGCAGCTTGCACTACCAGCCATGCCCTGCACACTAATCTGCCAGCTCCGTCTGCCCTTTTGTTATGCAGACCACTTTCTTCAGAGGTAAGTAAGCTGAGCAGAAAAACAACAAAAAAACCAAGTAAATTTGGGTTTTCTGCAATTTTGTTCTTGGTAAAGTATTAATAATAACACACAAGAGGGTATACCTTTTTCTTATGTGCATTTTGTTTTCTGTTATAGATAGCGAGTAACGACAGAAACAGTATCTTAGGAGTTGTACATCTTGTACAAAACACAACTGTTTGAGCCAAAAGCTTTTTTCTGTCTGTTGTTGTATATAGGTGCTCTGAATTGAATCAGTCAGATGCTAAGGTATCAACAAAGCACTATTAAAGTCTCCCTGCTGATCCCCGAGATAGCTGCAGTTGTGAACCTAGATAAACTGGAGAAAACTGAATTCAAACAACCACAAAACTTTAAAGATTCTTTGACTTTTAGAGAAACAAAATAAATCTCTGGAAAAGATTTGGATAGGTATGGTTCATTCTGTACAATATCAAAACTTGCTTCTTCATCTTCCATCTCAAGCTCTGTTTTAGTAGAGGAATGTAGTATCAGCAGTAGGAGGAATATTGAAGAGCTTGCAGTTGATAAAAGACACGCCATAACATCATGATGAACAGGTGTGTCTGTGGAGGTTGATTACTAGGATGAAAGTCAAGAATTCAATAACAAATGGCAATACAGTTGTCTGTCAAAAGGACAAAGGCTAAGGGCTGCAATGTGGGTGAAGAAAATAAGAGAGAAAAAAAAAAGGAACAAAAAGTAAAGCAGAAGAGTATTTTTCCCATCCATGATAGGTTATGGGCATATAAAAACCAATATAAAGCAAGCTGAACAATTTCCTTGCTTTAGTCTTCACAGAAATCATTAAAGTAGCCTTATAGTTAGAAAAATCAATTTTAAAGAATAAGATAATAAAAGCTAAGATGGGGAAAGAATAACTCAGGAATATTTAGGTAAGTTATATATATATTTATATTGGTACAGCTTGCCAAAATACATATTTAAAATTGTCAACAAACTTTCTGAAGTAGTCTCTGAGACATTATCAGCTCTTTGCAAAAACTCATGGAAAGTTTCAAGAGAAAAAAAAAGTTAGCATGGTCATGTATAAAATTTGTAAAAGACAGATGTTAAACTATGAACCTATCAGCTAGCCTTCACATCTGAAAAAAATACTAAAACAAACCATCAGATACTTCATTCAAACATGGTCAGTATCAAAAGTAGGCATCGTTTCTCCTCTGGAAGAGGGACCTGAAGATTCTCTGGTGTCTAGCAATACGAAACTGAAACTTCTCCAAAGTCAGGGAATTAGCAATGTCTTTCCTGGATGGATTCACAAGCGTCTCTGGATGAGTCAAATTTTCAGTCTTTATCTTATACAAAGCACTTTACATTTACCTAGCTGCCTACTTTCCTGCAGTGCACAGGGATTTAATTAGATTTGAGCCTTCTATCCCTCTGGTCAATGTCAAATTGAGTTGAAAAGAAGTTATTAATCAGGAAGAACAGACACACAGAGTGTGATTGCAGGAGCCTAATTTCCTTAGGAAATTAAGCTAAAAAGTAACTGAAAAAGATTTCTCAAGGACAAATCCCATTAAATCAATCCGGTATTTGACATTGTCTCATAAGACATTTTTCTAAGTGAAGGGAAGCAATATAGCTAGGTGAAATAAGGTATTTGCAACTGGCTGGATATCCAGATTCAAGCTGTAGTTGGTAACACAGAAAAACACTTCAAGTGGGATCCATTACAGTTTTGTCCCTAGTCAAATTATTTTATATTCAATGGTTTTGCACAACAGAACAGAAAGCTGTGAATGTCATCCAGCTGAAAAAACCTCAGCACTTCCAAGAAAAATACTGGGNAGCAGAAGAGTATTTTTCCCATCCATGATAGGTTATGGGCATATAAAAACCAATATAAAGCAAGCTGAACAATTTCCTTGCTTTAGTCTTCACAGAAATCATTAAAGTAGCCTTATAGTTAGAAAAATCAATTTTAAAGAATAAGATAATAAAAGCTAAGATGGGGAAAGAATAACTCAGGAATATTTAGGTAAGTTATATATATATTTATATTGGTACAGCTTGCCAAAATACATATTTAAAATTGTCAACAAACTTTCTGAAGTAGTCTCTGAGACATTATCAGCTCTTTGCAAAAACTCATGGAAAGTTTCAAGAGAAAAAAAAAGTTAGCATGGTCATGTATAAAATTTGTAAAAGACAGATGTTAAACTATGAACCTATCAGCTAGCCTTCACATCTGAAAAAAATACTAAAACAAACCATCAGATACTTCATTCAAACATGGTCAGTATCAAAAGTAGGCATCGTTTCTCCTCTGGAAGAGGGACCTGAAGATTCTCTGGTGTCTAGCAATACGAAACTGAAACTTCTCCAAAGTCAGGGAATTAGCAATGTCTTTCCTGGATGGATTCACAAGCGTCTCTGGATGAGTCAAATTTTCAGTCTTTATCTTATACAAAGCACTTTACATTTACCTAGCTGCCTACTTTCCTGCAGTGCACAGGGATTTAATTAGATTTGAGCCTTCTATCCCTCTGGTCAATGTCAAACTGAGTTGAAAAGAAGTTATTAATCAGGAAGAACAGACACACAGAGTGTGATTGCAGGAGCCTAATTTCCTTAGGAAATTAAGCTAAAAAGTAACTGAAAAAGATTTCTCAAGGACAAATCCCATTAAATCAATCCGGTATTTGACATTGTCTCATAAGACATTTTTCTAAGTGAAGGGAAGCAATATAGCTAGGTGAAATAAGGTATTTGCAACTGGCTGGATATCCAGATTCAAGCTGTAGTTGGTAACACAGAAAAACACTTCAAGTGGGATCCATTACAGTTTTGTCCCTAGTCAAATTATTTTATATTCAATGGTTTTGCACAACAGAACAGAAAGCTGTGAATGTCATCCAGCTGAAAAAACCTCAGCACTTCCAAGAAAAATACTGGGAATTCAAAATGGACTCAATAAAATCACCTATAAGGGAAATACAATGTAATTAAGCGTAGAGTTCTGTATCTATCAGAAGACTACTCTGAAAAAGAAATATAAAATAACTATCTGATCATACACAGTGTTGAAGAAAAGTCTCCAGATTTCAGCGGTTTGCAGAGCCAATATAAGTAATGAGTGGTTTTAACCATGGAAAAAGTAGATTTAGTTTATGGATGGGTCAAGTTTAAGATGCTTGATGGACTTATTTTGCCTCCTCAGCCCTAAAGAAGTCTCAGTGGGTATGCAGTCCTCATTTTTTTCTGTTACATTAAGCTATAAATGGTTAAAACAGAGTTGGAAAAGCAACAAAAAGTACACACAGGAAGATTCCACATTTGTAGAAAGGTGGTTGTTATGGCAACAATCATCTGTACTACATTAACAGAACAGCAGCAGAACAAAAAATAAAATTAATCTTGAAGGAGATTTAGGTTACAAAGAAGGAGAAAGTTTTTTAGTGGAAAAAATAGTCAATAATGTGTCATCTGGAGATATATGAATAATGTACATTATTAGTATTTAAGAACTATTTCAAAAAAACAATAACCACATGCCAGCATCAGTGATGTGGAGAACTAGATAAATGCTCTTCCCGTTCCTTCTAGCTAAGACTTTATGGGACTTTACAGAAGAGAAAGGTACTGTAGATACCAATTAAATATTACAGCTTATAAATTCTTTGCACCTGTTGCACATCAGATTTCACTTAATGTTCATTCACCAGGGGAAGCTACAACTTGCATAGTAGCTTACTTGGACATTTCCTGTTAAAATGTAATATGCTGAACTTTGTGATGTAGGAGTCACTACATGGTGCATTCTTTCATTTAATTTGGTTCTGAGATGTGCATTAGGAATTTTCTTTCTGTTGCAGTAAAAGACTCCAGCATTAGCTGTTCCATCAGCATTAATTATGCATCTATCCTGAATATAAGATCAGGATATGTAGCATCAAATAACATTTCCTTTATATCCCTGTCATCTGAGAATGCGAGGCTTTTCAAATCCAAAGTAATTACAACTCTTGTCTGTTTGCATTGTTGTATAATGCCTATTTTCACTGAAACAGACTGGCTACTGCATCAAGTATCAAAAGACAAGGATGGAGTAGCCAAAACTGTTTTTTTTCCTATTTCTACTTTGACACCTTTCTCATATACGTGTCTTTTCCTAAAAAAAAATCATAAAAAGTAAACAAAAATCCATTATGTTGGACATTTAAAGAAAGACACTAGGTAAACATTAGCTCATCTGTAAAGTACGCTTCCATTTTTCCTATTGAACTGGACTTTAGTTTTTATAAGACGTCAATTTTGAAATAATTATACTAAGAACATCTCACAAGGAGAAGATAAATCATGTCTCATTCACCTATAATCTCCCTGATTAGGCTATCTTCATCTCTGCTCATCACTATGATATATTGTCTTTTATATAAAAGGAGTGAGAAACTCTTGAAAAGTATTTTTTATGGGTGTTGTTTGACCAGGTTCAGTCCTGGATTTGATGTTCACACTTCACTTTAGCAGGATTTAAAGATGCAACTGGATTATAAAATAAAACATAAAATTGTCTTTTTTTATTGAGAGTAATTATATTTACAATTCATATTTACTGTGTATTTTCTGTATTGTTCTAAGCAATGTCAGGTAGGAGTCCCTTGTGTATAGTTGTAGAACACTGGAACTGAAAACAAAAATGGTGTGTTACTGTTGCCAAAGATTTGAATTTTTCTTCCATCTTACATATGCATACTAAGGAATCAAAAACAGAGATGGCCTGCTTTTAATTGAGCACTTATTCATTAGTTACACCACCATTTTATAGAAGTGTATTGCAGCATTCATCTCCATCCTTTCAACCCTGCCACTTAAAGGTCCCTTCCAACACAGATATTCTATGATTCCGTGCAACAGTGGTATCAATCAACTACAAAATAAGAAAGGTTCTAGACATGTGTAGCCAAATTTTTTTTACCTTAACATTTGGTACTCAAATTCTCATCACTGAAAGAGATGAACAAGATGATTTAAACATTATTTATTCTGCTTCTAAGTGCTAATCCAGATCATTCCTAATGGCAGGAGGGGAAAGGAAGGGAAATCTATTTTCTTGCTAAAGCCCTGGTAAAAGTGGTATGACAAAGCATTCCAGTAATCAGTAAGTTATACCAGTATTCTCTTTCAGTTCAAATTATGTTGCTATTTCATTGAAAAGCAATTTTCAAGCTATAAAGAGATTAAACACAGTTTGCTAACTGGAAGCAGGCAAAAACACCTCCTACTGCTGTCTTATTCTGACCGTAGTAGAAAATTTCCTTTTGTATCTTACAGCCTGCAAGTATTACTGCACCCTTTAGAAAATATTAGTGAAATGCTCCAAATAAAAATTTGTAGCTGATTTGGCAGCTGATCCAGAAAAATGATCCATTACTGATAACCAGTTAAATAAGTGTTGCTAAAATATTTTATTCTGGTTTTCCTTGTGTTATGCAAAGACATAGTAAATATGTACTTTTCCTTTCCATAAAATGATCCTAACACATTTTAATACTGTTTTTTTCTGTAAGTAAAAAAAAAAACCAAACACCTTCTAAATAGATTCAAATAGGAACTGTAGAGATACTGTTCCACCTTGCTCATTGACATGCTTGTCACCTTAAGGCAATGCAGAAAACAGAGAAACAATGCAGGGCAATTAAGTCTTTAAGGTAAAAGCTTAAATAAGCCTTGTGATACAGTGTTTTTGAGCATTAGAAGGCTGAAGAGATGAGAGCTTATGGCAGAGATTGTCTTACCCATATCATGACAGCTTTATTAAGAGTTCAGTTGTTTACGATTCAAAATGTGATGAAAGTTGTATCCACTTGGGAGAAAGATTATACCTACACAATGCAAAGTTTTAAGTTATAGAATCTAACTAGAGGATAGTGTAATACACTTAGCAGTGCACTTCTCTGTCTTAAAATTCATCATTATGCACAGAGATTGGAAAGCCTTTTGTTTCCAGGGACAGCTGACAATTCAACAATATCAGTTACTCATGCCCTCCATTCTGTAAGTCAAAGATGTAAAGGCTTTGCTACTTGGAGCAGCAGTCTTCAAAGACGTCCAGGTAGGTTTCAGTTGGCCTGCACAGTCAGCATTTGTCTGTATACGAAGCTAAGCAAGTGCCTGGAGTCCGTATCCTCATCCTTTGTGAAGTATTATGCACGGAATGCTTATAGACAAAGTATAAACAGCCTGCTTTATCAATGAGGTGACACACAACAGCTTGTTTTGATTCATTTTCTGAGAGCTATTTCTCCCTCAAAGAGAAAGCCATCATCTGGATGAATACACCAGAAGAGGCAAAAAAAGCAAAGCAGAGATTTATTTCCGTAGAAACAATTTCAGCAAAGCTATAATTACTGCTAAGCACTAATATATTCAGGGTCCAGTTGCTATGCAACTGTGAGGAAGTTACAGAATACTTGCTGTAGACAAAATGACTAGGAGAAAGGCCAACTGACTGACAGGATATATGCCTTTACTTTGTTATACAAAGGAATGACCTTCCATTATATTCTGTCACAGACAAATTTTCTTAGTCATTTTCAAGACCCACTATTTCAGTACAGTGCATAGCACTCTCCCAGCTGTGAATCTGGGCTTGCAGTAGCCATCACCTGAGCCACTTCCAGAACAGATAGAGTCATCTCATTTTGTAACTTCAAGCTTCTGTTTTTTCTGACTCCACATTACCCAAACTCACCCTGGAGAACATATAAAGTGAGTTGATTCACTAATCATTTGTATCTATTCTAGTGATGAAAATAAGCCATAGTTCAGATTTACCGACTTTCAGTAAAATAAGTGTTCACAACAGATCATCTGCAAGCCCAATAGCAGAGACTGTCAAAAGCTTTACAAGCAAAAAATTTATCTGCTCTCACATAGTATGGCTTCTGTGGCAGTGAAAACATTCCCACATATACTGTTCCAAAACAAAGCCACCCAACAGTGGCTGAGCTGAGAGGGATGTGAAACAGCTTCCCACAAAAACCCAGCAACGCAACGCAACGCAACGCAACACAACAACACCCCCCACCTTATCATTTCCTCATGCCCCCACTATAAGACCCCTTAAATAAGCTCATTACTGTCAGCCTGGGCTACCTGCCCTGCTTGACTGACTGTTTAAAAGGCCCAGGTGTGTGCAAAAAGTTCTGCATAGGCTGGGAAAAAAAACCTCTTAAATCCTAGGAAGGGTTTAGGGTCCTGATTTGGAATCCTGATTCTTAAAAGACGACTGCTGGCTACAGACACAAATGTACTGCAGTGTACATACCTCCAGCACAGAGACAGTTGTGAGCCCATCTTCTGAGAATTTACCTATGAATTGTCAAAAGCTTCATATTCTATTATAGTAGCATCCTACTGCACACTAAATAGCAGCAGTCTACTGCATAGTAAGTAGCAAAAAGTCTTTATAATTTTCAAGAAGTCTCTCATATATGTATCTATCAGAAGCAAAGTTAAAAATAAAATAAAAGTATATTATGGTTGCCCAGTTTCTATCATTAAATGAGGTGGAAAAAAATAATTTCACAATAGAAAGGACCAGTATTGATGTTAAACTGGATTTTTTTAAACCGTGACTCTTAATGACTACATTCCACTACACCTGGCAGAAAACTTCACCTAGAGGAAAACGGAAAAGAAAAAGAATAAAAGAGAGAATGAGCGACTCGAAGAGCCAAACAAGGCTCAGGATCTTGGGTATCTCTGATTAATTTCAATTTGTTGAATGTGTTCGAGTTTTAGGTTTTTTTCCCTCAGCAATAGAACACTGAAGAGATATTAAAAAATAAAATAAAATGAATACAGACACTAAAAAAAATATAAATTCTGATGTCACCGGGGTATTTTTCCAGGAAGAATTGTCTTCAGTAGAAATACAAGACTGTCTCCTGGGTAGAGGATTTAGTCAAATTTAATATGGAATTCAGGAAATACTAAATGCATAAAAAAGAGTTAGAAGATTCAACATAGAATAACTGGACCTCAAGATCTTCGGGATTATATCTTTATTTTGATTTCTGTATAAATAACTCTTTGAAGACTGAAGATCTTTTTGACAGTTACTGAAGAATACAATTAATTACAATCCATTTAATGACAGAAGAATGTCTGTTGGACCTAGAAATAATCAAATGACAGGTTTTTTCACTTTGTCTTGAGCCACAATAAGTCTATTAAGAATTTACTTGAGCCTTGAGTACCTATATATGCAGTTAGGATAACAAGCTAAATATCTTTTGGATTTATGACCTCTGTGGGGAAAAAATCGCATCTAGATTATGGATGAACAGCAACTAGATAGTTTGCCATGTCATAGAGTGTTAATAATGGCAATATTCTTGGACTGAAGGAATTAATTTAATTCCAATGCCGCTTATAACTTCTACATGACAACTTCTCTATGTCCATCACTTGGACCAGAATTAATTCATATAAAAAAAATTCATGTTTGTTGTCATCAACCTTGAGAATTTCAGAACAGCCAATTCTTAAGAGGATATGAGGACAAAAAGACAACTTTCCAATTCAAATTTAGAAACTAAATACCCCTGAGGGTAAGGATTGAGTTACAGTCAAGCAGCATAAGGCAATAATTGTTTGATATGCTTTTTAGTACTCTTTTGTTTGGTGAGTGTAGTAAGAGTCTTCACATTTGAATGTTTTTTGAAAGCAGTAGAATTCAATCTTAAAAAGAGCATGCATATTAATTGCAGTATGCAGCAGACCGGAACAGCACTAAGAGTGTACAGTACAGAAGAATATGTGTTTAAGATGTGAATCATNCAATAAGTCTATTAAGAATTTACTTGAGCCTTGAGTACCTATATATGCAGTTAGGATAACAAGCTAAATATCTTTTGGATTTATGACCTCTGTGGGGAAAAAATCGCATCTAGATTATGGATGAACAGCAACTAGATAGTTTGCCATGTCATAGAGTGTTAATAATGGCAATATTCTTGGACTGAAGGAATTAATTTAATTCCAATGCCGCTTATAACTTCTACATGACAACTTCTCTATGTCCATCACTTGGACCAGAATTAATTCATATAAAAAAAATTCATGTTTGTTGTCATCAACCTTGAGAATTTCAGAACAGCCAATTCTTAAGAGGATATGAGGACAAAAAGACAACTTTCCAATTCAAATTTAGAAACTAAATACCCCTGAGGGTAAGGATTGAGTTACAGTCAAGCAGCATAAGGCAATAATTGTTTGATATGCTTTTTAGTACTCTTTTGTTTGGTGAGTGTAGTAAGAGTCTTCACATTTGAATGTTTTTTGAAAGCAGTAGAACTCAATCTTAAAAAGAGCATGCATATTAATTGCAGTATGCAGCAGACCGGAACAGCACTAAGAGTGTACAGTACAGAAGAATATGTGTTTAAGATGTGAATCATGTGTTGTCCAAGAAGTAAGGTAAAATGACTCCCTCTCTGCGATCTGTGATTGTTGATTTTCTAGGTCAACTATATCGCTCTCTCTCTAAAAATACACAAATTAGATGGAATTTGACAAATCTGCTTCCTTTTCCTGTTTGTAGATTATATATAGCAACTCAATTTCTGCAGCTTAGGTTAAAGGATGGTTCATGCTCACTATATATGATATTTCATAATTTGCATGTCACGTATATTAATATTTTCATAATTTTACCTTGTCATGAATGTACTTGCAAAACAATTCTTTTCTTTCAAAATTGTCCGTGAAGAGGGAAAATTGGCAAATTTCACGAAAATAAACTCATGTTAATTTAGTGGCTGATGCCAGTAGCTCAGGATTGGCCTGTTTTGATGTGGAAAAATCTCTCAACTTTTTTAAAAGCTATTTTCTATAGTTCCACAAGGGCTAAAAAACCCCCGAACAACCCCACCCCCAAAAACAAAATGAAAACCAACATAGCTTCCCTCTACCCCCATCAGAAAATAAAAAATCGTTTATAATTCTTGTCAGGAGCTAGGGTTGATTGGAAGTAGAAGCCACTTATATAAGAACATTTTTCTTCAGTTCAACCTTTACCAGGTGGACCCCAATGGGTTCTCAATTCACTTTTTGCTTTGCTTGCACAGGCTGTGAAAACGGTGCAGACACTGCTCTCCTTTTTGGCCTTACGACATTTGAAATATTAACTCTTTGTTTAGGCAGGGATCCGTCTCTCCTGTCTTTTTCATGTTTCTTTAACACTAAGAAGCATCCTGTTTCTTACAAACTTACGGCGGTTACGGAACCACAGCAGCAGCCCACAGTGTGGATTCCCTCCACCTCATAACCTGCATTTCACTCACCACCCTTCTGTACAGCTCAGGCAACCTGTAGTGAAGTTACACAGATCTACACTATCCGAGAAGTCCCTGAGTCACCAAAAAGTGATGTCCAGTATATATATATATCTTGTTTTACTACATTTCCTTAGATGTCTCACATTAAACAGGTCCTTGAAACCAACATATAATAAAGGGAGAGAACCAAGTGTTTCAATTTAATAGAGGTAATTTTCTCCCACCTTACCCAGTCCATTCCACACGGTATGCTGCCTAAGTCAAAACACATTTTTCTTGCAATTTATCCGCTGGATTTTTACAAACCATAAATTTTCACTTTGTCACTCTGCTGAGTGACAGCCCATCTCGATTTGAGCTGCAATATCCAGTTTTTTAAACTGACAGTCTAGCTTCAGCAAGTCCCAATTGATTTCGGTTGTAAATTAAATGCCCTGATGGTTTTAATATGGTGATTTATTACTAGAGTCAATGGAGGTTTTTCTTTGCAGTGGATATGAGTGCATGCCCAAAAATACAAGTCCCCATTGTCCCACTCAGGGTGTGAATATTCCATAATTTTCAAGCAAACCGCAGTGCGAAACCTGGTCAATGGGGAGTTTCACAGAAATAAAGTTATGGAACCAGAGGACATCAACTCTGAAAAGTAGGCTCTGAAAATGCTCCTGCTTGACAATTCTCAGGATTTAAATACTGAGACAAAAGTTCTCATGAACTAGCTCATAACAAACCTCATAAACTTGACCTGGAAGAGTAGCTGAAACAGAAAACATGGAAGAAAAACAAAAGTTATTTTTTCATTTAAAGAGGTTATTCAGTATTTAACAGTCATGAAAAAAGGATGAACTCCTAGTCTCTAAAAATTATCAAAATCCCCTGTGAAGTTAGTACTTCATTTTTTTTTACAAATAAGGAGGAAAAAGCTAGATTCTTTTTCTCCATTTCTGTTGACCATTTCTTTTCTGTGATGGAGTTCTATTTTTCAAAAATAAAAATCAATGCATTTTGAATCTTGGACTTACCTGAGGCTTGGCTTATCTCTTTCTTTCTGTGTGCTACAGAAAGTATTTGTTTTGGGGCTCAGCATACCTGGTATTCTCTTTTAAAGAAGAAGAATAAATTTTTGAAGGGTGATACACATAATGAGTGCATTTCTCACTTTTCTCTGCAAGGTTAAACAGTTCAGTTGAAGATCTTGTGGTTCACACTTTCTTTGCCATCCTAAATTTACAATATTAGCACTTTAACTGGAAGGGATTCAGAGTGCAATGATCCACAGATTACTCAGGACAACTTCCTAATATAGATCTATTAATTCCCCCATAAGAAGCCCCTTTCAGTGTCAGTTGGATTGCTGGGAAAAGACAAGTGCTGCTCACAGAGGAGAAGGAGGCTAGGCAAGGAGTACAGAAATTCTCACTAAGGATCTGATTTTGTGTTAATGAGCACAGAATGACGCTGACAAAAATCATTAATCCTGATATCCGATATTCCCTTTTATTTGGCCAGTGATTCAGACTATTTCACAGTTTTTGTGACTGTAAATTTTATAATATTTTACTAACCTCTTGTACAATATCCACAGGGTTCTGTAAGCTTTCCTTTCTGTTCCTACAGTGCTTGAATGCAGAACCATTGTGAAAGATAATTTGTTCTAACTATTCACAGCAAAAAAAGACAGAGAAAACTTCTCATCTGGTAGAGGAAAAGGCTTGAAACGAATTTTAGAAGACTGGATGCAACTTGAACCCATAATATAGATGCAATAGGAATGCTCACTTGCTCTCTGTTAGAATAACTTTTCATGCCAAAACATGAAATCTAGTTTTCTAGCTAAATGACACTGTTCTTTTGCCTAGACCTTTCTAGTCAAATGCAGAGCATCGAGCAGCACTGTATGATATCTTTAGTAAAGAAAATATATACGTGTTTTAGAAGAGCTCTGAACCTCATCTGTAGGTAATTAAATCAGTTCTAGCCCTCATCCTCTAGGCACCTGAAGTCATATGTTTTCATTCTGTGGATAAAAAATTCTTGCACATTAAAAAAGGTAGCACAGACAGAAGCTGACTTTTAGGTCTTGGAATTACATCATTGGCTATAACAAAGGAGACTTTCCAAAAATTAAACAATTTGATATTAAAACTAACAGATCATTTTTGCAGAATCTTGACAAGTGTGGGACGGGAGAAAAGGATGACCAGAACAAAGTACATCTGTCAGAAAAACAAGCACACTCAGATTCAATCTAGTATTCTAAATTAGGTTATGCATGATTGCCCCTGTATTACCTGGGTTTACTACCGAAGAATGTGCATCATTGAAGAGTGAAAGAAAAGCATAAGGCAGTTTTAGTTTCTGCTGCTATTCATTTTGGACTAATATGGGATAATGACTGCTAATGCTGTGTGGATTTATTTTTCCTTAATGAATGAACAAAGCACCCTGTTAGCACCTGTGACAGTACCATGAATGCTCAAGGGTAGAAAAGATCATGTGTCGATTAGTGCCTCATCAACATTTCAGCTGTTGATTATACCATCTTTTTATCACATTATATGTGGCTTTCCATTCACAATAAACTAATCTGAAATTAATCTGCTTTCATA
>VZTO01026066.1:13571-52043 GCA_013400615.1 Syrrhaptes paradoxus
TTTTTCTCCATTTCTGTTGACCATTTCTTTTCTGTGATGGAGTTCTATTTTTCAAAAATAAAAATCAATGCATTTTGAATCTTGGACTTACCTGAGGCTTGGCTTATCTCTTTCTTTCTGTGTGCTACAGAAAGTATTTGTTTTGGGGCTCAGCATACCTGGTATTCTCTTTTAAAGAAGAAGAATAAATTTTTGAAGGGTGATACACATAATGAGTGCATTTCTCACTTTTCTCTGCAAGGTTAAACAGTTCAGTTGAAGATCTTGTGGTTCACACTTTCTTTGCCATCCTAAATTTACAATATTAGCACTTTAACTGGAAGGGATTCAGAGTGCAATGATCCACAGATTACTCAGGACAACTTCCTAATATAGATCTATTAATTCCCCCATAAGAAGCCCCTTTCAGTGTCAGTTGGATTGCTGGGAAAAGACAAGTGCTGCTCACAGAGGAGAAGGAGGCTAGGCAAGGAGTACAGAAATTCTCACTAAGGATCTGATTTTGTGTTAATGAGCACAGAATGACGCTGACAAAAATCATTAATCCTGATATCCGATATTCCCTTTTATTTGGCCAGTGATTCAGACTATTTCACAGTTTTTGTGACTGTAAATTTTATAATATTTTACTAACCTCTTGTACAATATCCACAGGGTTCTGTAAGCTTTCCTTTCTGTTCCTACAGTGCTTGAATGCAGAACCATTGTGAAAGATAATTTGTTCTAACTATTCACAGCAAAAAAAGACAGAGAAAACTTCTCATCTGGTAGAGGAAAAGGCTTGAAACGAATTTTAGAAGACTGGATGCAACTTGAACCCATAATATAGATGCAATAGGAATGCTCACTTGCTCTCTGTTAGAATAACTTTTCATGCCAAAACATGAAATCTAGTTTTCTAGCTAAATGACACTGTTCTTTTGCCTAGACCTTTCTAGTCAAATGCAGAGCATCGAGCAGCACTGTATGATATCTTTAGTAAAGAAAATATATACGTGTTTTAGAAGAGCTCTGAACCTCATCTGTAGGTAATTAAATCAGTTCTAGCCCTCATCCTCTAGGCACCTGAAGTCATATGTTTTCATTCTGTGGATAAAAAATTCTTGCACATTAAAAAAGGTAGCACAGACAGAAGCTGACTTTTAGGTCTTGGAATTACATCATTGGCTATAACAAAGGAGACTTTCCAAAAATTAAACAATTTGATATTAAAACTAACAGATCATTTTTGCAGAATCTTGACAAGTGTGGGACGGGAGAAAAGGATGACCAGAACAAAGTACATCTGTCAGAAAAACAAGCACACTCAGATTCAATCTAGTATTCTAAATTAGGTTATGCATGATTGCCCCTGTATTACCTGGGTTTACTACCGAAGAATGTGCATCATTGAAGAGTGAAAGAAAAGCATAAGGCAGTTTTAGTTTCTGCTGCTATTCATTTTGGACTAATATGGGATAATGACTGCTAATGCTGTGTGGATTTATTTTTCCTTAATGAATGAACAAAGCACCCTGTTAGCACCTGTGACAGTACCATGAATGCTCAAGGGTAGAAAAGATCATGTGTCGATTAGTGCCTCATCAACATTTCAGCTGTTGATTATACCATCTTTTTATCACATTATATGTGGCTTTCCATTCACAATAAACTAATCTGAAATTAATCTGCTTTCATAAGACACAGAAGTTGTAGCTGTTGCAGTTTTGACTTCTACAATAGATGGAAGACATTCTCTTTTCCTGTTTAAAATTAAGATAGAAAAGTATTGCAAATGTACTAGTGTCTTATATTTATTTTCCAAAAAAAGGAAGGAGAAAACTTTTTCAGAGGTGAAAGAGAACAAATATCGAACTAATTAAACCATTTTCCTGGGATATTATATATGCATATAATGAATTTACAGATCATATTCAAGACGAAACAGCGAGTATCCTTGACTAGGGGGTTAAGATTATCAAGAAAAGATAACGGAAGTATTTAATTTATCTTCCATTTCAGTTGTTCAAGTGTATATACCATTAGAATCACAAAAACTATTACCACTCAAAGATCTGGAAAGGTAGTGTCACACAGAGGAGTGTTAGGGGTTAAACAACCTTGGATAAACGGCCGTTCTTTAAGTGGACCGGGCACTTTGCTGTGGCCTCTATGAACCCAATTGCTTTGTGAACTGCCATGACTGGAAACAACATAGAGTCACAGAATCATTAAGGTTGGAAAAAAGCTCAAGGATCATCAAGTCCAACCCAACACCACCTAACTCACTAAACCATGTCCCGAAGCACCACATCGACACGTTTCTTGAACCAGAAAGGTCTTTTTCAACTTTAATGATTCTATGATTCTATGATTAAAGTCTGTCTTTCAGGTCTTTCTCAGAGACACAGTCTACCACCTTCTCCTGTTATCTCCATTCAACCAAATGTAATGTGAATACAGACCCAAGGTCATCATTGCAAATCACAGCCTACGCATGATCTTGTCTGTAATCCCACATAATCCTGGTGGAACTGTTCAGTATTATAATATTCATCATTAGTGGTATGAATACATAATAACAGGTTTTCTCTTTAATTTCCCATGCTTCTGTACAGACAGCTCTCTGCAAAAATGATCGTGCTTCCCATTGGAGAAATGTAATCTCTCTCACAAATTGAACCTGATATTAAGGACAGATCCACAGCATGCTAACATGACACTGCTGACCTCACCTTACCTCAAAACTAGTGTTTCCTGTTGTGTGACAATTTATTCTTTCAGTTCTTGTAAAAAGTGTCAGAAAGCAACCATCAGAGAGTGAGTTTCAGTTGAGAAATCTATCACATTTTTCCTTCCTTCACCTCCATTCCTTCAGGTACCCATTAAATACAAAAATACTGTTTGTGAAGCTAAGAAATACTGTTGCAATTTATACTGTGCAAGTCATGTCACCAGTTTAACCAGGTACAGAATATAAACTGTTAAATATTGTGGATGACATACAAGCATAGCCTCTAGGGAGCAGAATGCTAAACACAGATGAGTGATATGAATTTCACACAGCTTTATAGGGAACAAAACTATCAACAGGGTGGCATGACAGTGAGAGTGCCTCAAGAAACTTGAAGGTGAGGAACTTTGATATCAAAGCATCTTACTATGGTTATGAATGTCTTTGTTGTTTGACTGCTTTTGCTGCATTATAGACCTGTTCCTCTTCAGTGAAATCATAATTAAACCAGCATTAGTTTTTACAATCAAACCTTAATTTGTCCAAAATTAGCAACAACTATGCAATATATTTTGGAAGTTACCAATGTGGACTAAGAATGTTTGGGTCATTTTTTTTCATTCATTTAATCAGAATACAGTGATAGGAAGGTCTCTAACCCACCCGAAAGAGACAAGAAACACCTTGGAACATGAATGGAAAATACAAAATTAGGGATGTGCCTAAGTGATATCTGAGAGACTGCTGAGATGGGTAAGAACTGGTGAGGTTAGAGGCATCAGCGTTCTTGGAACGGCAATCCTTTCACTATTAAGTATTACCAAATCACATATTAAGGAGGATAATTTGTCAGTAGCTGTTCTTCTGATTATGTTTCTTAGTGTCTTGGTATCTTTCTGCACCCTAGAATACATGATCCTGTTGACCTCTTCAGCTGGGAATGAACGCAGTGGTACAACATCTTACTGAGCCTTGCTTTGCCACGTGTTTGTCTTTCCTTCCATCAAAAATGCACTTAATGCATACAGAAAAGACTCAAAGGATATGTGAAATCCCAAATACTATATTCTGCTTATATAACTTTATATAAGTTATGTACAAGTTTATTGTACAGTTCCTCCTATATTCTTTAGGAGGAATTGTACAATACTTCTGAGAGCTTATATTCTGTCTATTAGCATCTCAGACAAAACAAAACTGATTTTTGTATGTATTAACACAATCCTATGGATTTTCCTTTATCAGCACATGTCAAATTTTCTTCGTCCTTCATTTTACCTATACCTTGTGCAGTAATCTGCTTTTATATTCTCTCCATCAAGTTTCACTTTACTCAGGATTTATTAATCAGAAAATGTGCAAGACAATCAAATTAGGTCCAGCATGCTCCTGCTGTCAAAAAATCACCCAGTGGTGACTGATTAATGGAAGATAGCATCTGATTTTGTGGTGCAAGCCCTTCCCTCAAAAAATCTGCAGTTGTTTAGCAGGTTTCTGTCAGCAAACCTTCTTAGCTGACAATCTTTATGGAACAGCCATCTTTTTTTGAGGATTATAAATGCTTTATCAAAATATTTATGACATGTTTCTCCTGAAATATGATATCTTCTCCTTTTCAATAGATTAATGTCTTAGGTGTAACTGCAAAAGCTAAGTATACATGCAGAAAATAAGATTTATCTAATTCACCAACAAATGGCATAGCCCACAGCCGCAGTCCATTTCTTACTGTCATAAGGGATATTAAACCAACATCAACTCTTTCAGACATGCTGTCATTTTATTAAAAGCCATAAAGGTCATACTAAATTATAAAAAATTAGAATTTGACATGGTTAATTTGAGGTTGCAGCTTCCCTCTTATCCCTCCTCCTGATTTACCACCCATTTTTCTGTCATTTCAAGAAGAATTAGAATCCAGATATTCTATGCACCCGTCTTATAGATGGGGGGGTAGTTCAGACTCTGTGAAGACTTTTGCTTTTCTGTCCTGTGATTCTTCATACAAAAAAAAAAAAATTATTTATCTCTTATTTTTCTACAGTGACCAGAAGCATTAGTTAGATAAGGAACCATTTTGCTAGACACAATGTAAAAAAAAAAAAAAAAATCTTACCTATAGGATTTTATAGGCTCAAAGAGAAGGCAGAACATGTAAATGGATAAGTAGCAATAGGGCCTGAGAAAAGAGGATGAAGGAAGAAGAATTATTTTACATTAAACAATTGCATGTTGTGTCAGTGTCCTCCCCCACCCTCCCAACCTGACCTTTATTTCCCACAGCCCTGTTCAAGCGATAACCACCAGCGGTGGCCGTAATGGATGCATCTGGTTGTGCTGTCTGCATCCGGCTCAGAGCAGACTGGGGAGAGACAGACAACAGCACAATAGCCAAGGGCTACTTTGCACATCTTGCTCCAACAGCTGAAGGCTAGCTGAGCACGCACTAACCAAAATACGGCTGGTATGCAAATATGGCTATAAGCCGATCGGCTTACTCCAGAAATAGTGAACAGCCCAGAGCCCACTGAGCAGCGGCTGCACGCCAGGATCTCCCCTTGGGTAGGGATGCCTCTCAAGGTTACTCCTGGAGGGCAATAGATTCCTTGCTGCAACAGATTCTCAGTAAGTGACTAATAGCATGCTAAACTATGAAATCTTAGCCAAGTGGTGTAAAGGATTCAGTTTGCATAAATAATCCTTTAGACATAAACTGTTGCCCAAGTCTGGGACTAGGACTGGATCCTCTCTGCACCTAGACTCCTTTCCTGTCTTCCCTCTCTGAGAGCACAGGGGTCCTCTCCAAGCCTAGTGATTCAGTGGGAGGGTCCCCCTGACAGTTTTGTATACTCAGTGTTTCATATAAATAAAATATATCACGGCTTCTCTTGTGTAAGTTAAGTGCATAACTAACTCTGACTCCTTCCACGACACATGTGCAGTTTGAATCCATTAGCAGATCAGAAGAAGTAATACCAGGCTGCCATCTATCCCCCTGTCAACTGGATATTTTTTGTATGAAAAGTTTTGAAGGTGAGGCTAGTCATCACATTTTTTTAAAGCAAGTCTTAGGTTAACTTTGTTAAAAAGCTTTACTTGCTTCCAGCTGCTTTGTACTGCACTGACTTTGACTTTCTCCTCCTGTGTAATATATATTTCAAGAGATGCTCATGTTCAGGAGAGAAGAGTTTTTTACTTGTGACTAGAAGGCATGTAAAAATAATGGTATCAAAGACTGGAGAGCTACTCCATCTTTCAGAAATACCTTGTGTTTTTTCACTAAGTTATTTCTAACTGACCATTATTTCTTAATTTATTTGATTTTCTTTTTATCTTTTCCTCTCGACCCTTTCAATATGGAATACTGAAGCCTTTCACACTGATTGCCTCTTACATTCATTTATATCTTTGTATATAGATACAAATAAAATGGTATCAAACTGACAGTATTTCCTTTTCTTCCTAATCTTTTTAGATCTAGAGGATAAAGTTTTTGCTGTCGTTATGTGCTCAGTAGATACTATAATTGTCTTTTAGAGAGGCTATATTATGAACACACATATTTATTGAAAGAACAAAAACTCAATTCTATAGCCTCCTTCATAAATGTTCAATTTGTCCTTTGTTAAAGGATGTGACCCAGTCCTGTGAACAAGATACTAACGTACCTCTCATTGCTCACATGACCAAAACTTAATGCATACACAAACATTTGCAAAACTAAGATGTATAAAGTAAGATTTTAAAAATAATGTGTTGGGAATATCACAAAGGACAAACTTCATTGTTTTGTATATTGCCTTCCAGAAGTCTTGATGCCACTATGGGCTTTCAGTAGCTTCTTTAGACACAGCTCTGACCTACAGCTGATGGACGGAAATTCAAACTGTTGTTAACCCTCAGAAGCACAAAGTTTTACATTTTACTGATCCTCACTCTAAGCTTAAGATGAGGTGCTGGAGAAGGGGAGGAGGAATTTCTTGCAGCTCTTTGCAGAGATCAGTATCACCTTATATTGAAAACAACTGTGCAACGGATGCGGCTCTGCTGAAAAAACACACGTGCCTGAACAAGGACAAAAGTACCTAACGTGTCTTCTTTGTACTGTAATAAAAACACAAGTGACAGTAAATTATTGAAATAGAGTTTGGAAAATTAGTACATTTCTGAAAGGAAAGCCCATATTATACAAAGCCCCTACTATGCAACTGTAAGTGTAATTTTGGCTTCATGAAGTCAATTAAAAATCTATTAGATTCAATGAGGCCATGATTTCCTCTCTCTTATTCAGTATCACAGGTGCCAACACATGCTACCTAACAGCAGATCCTTCTGTTTAACTCTGGCTGTACAGCACTGCTGTACTGACTGGTGGGCAAGTGTCACCCCACATCCCACGGGTCTAAGCCTCTGGTTGCTTGTGGCTTTTATGTGTGCAGTGCTCTGAATGCACTCTGCCCACATGCATTTCTACAATGGGATGGGGTAAAACTGAGCTTTTGAGTCCATTAAATTAGACATTGCTTGTGAGATTCAGTTTCTGACTGAACACATTTTTCTTTCACTCACAGGCAGGGGAGATGGAGATTTGCAGAGGCTTTTTAGATGAACCTAGGTTTGAATTCAATGCATCCCTGGGTTATGAAAATAATGTTTCTGAAACTGAGACAGCTTCTCTATCACACATTACCTTCTGAACTTCTGAGTTTAGATCCAAATAGCGCTAGTGCACTGTTTAGTGCCTGCCAAAACATCTGTGATTTAAATTTAGTAAAAAGAAATGTTTCTTTTGTGAGAGTAAATAATACACTTGTGCACACAGGAAGCATCAAAGGAATGAGTTTTAAACTGACAGATTTTTTTCACAGTCTTTGCATATGAATTGGTTAAGTGGTTCAGCACCATTAACAGGTGAAGTTTACAGTTTCCGTCATGGGGAGAAGAGGGTCAGAGTCAAATTTGTCCCTCTTTTGTTTCAATCCAGCAGAGATGATTGACCATTGTTACAGAAAAACAAGATTAACTTAATCAAAAAAAGTTCATAGTGCAGGAAATTCTTGGAAAAGTTAGAGCAGATATGTATTTCAATAAATCTTTCCTATTTCAGCTCTGGCTACTGTATGCAATTCACAGAGCTGTATTATATCACTCATAAGAGAATGGATGCAACTTTGTGAAACAAATATGTTTGTACCAATACAGATTAATAATTTTAAACTGTGGCTATATTCTGTGTGTATGTTTAGTTTCCAAACCAGACAAATTCTAGCAAGATTGCAAGTTGCCTGGTGGTAACAAGCAATGCACAATGGGCAATGGAGACCAGAGAGGACTAAGGGCATTTAATTGTCTTCCATGTAATTAACACCAGATATGTTAGAATTAGATTCTCAGAGTTGAAGATATCTCTTGATATTTGTATTACAACTAAGATTTTAAAAAAAGAAGTCTGAGGAGAGTTTGGAATCGGACATAGGACCACATGACAGAACAAATGAGAAATCAAATAATAGGTAAAGTGTTTATTACTGCTGAATTCAACTCCTGTTCAAACCTCATGTTGGACTCATCTTTGTGCTGCAATATTCAGGCATTATTCTAAATGTAGAAGTCTTAACAAAATATTTCTGATCTTACCTTTGATAGAAATAAGTTTAAATAAACAAGGATAATAAAAAGAAGAAAGAAAATTAAAATTGTTAATGTTCCTCATCATGAAAAATTGAACTGAAGATCATAGCAGATGATAAATTTCCTAAGTCCAAATAGTGATTTTGGATGAAAAAAGGAAAAAGGTGTGCAATGGGGTATGGTAACAGTAATGTTACTCACACAATAAGCCAGGTAATTGCACGCTACCATGCAATACTGAGTAGATCTCATTTGAAGTATCAGAGTGAGTTTTGGGCTTTTCATTTCAAAAAACTTTATCAATAAAATAGAGTAATTATCTGGAGGAGACAAACGGGATTAAGATTTGATAAGTGCAACTCAGGAAGGATGAGTAGATAGAAACAAGACTAGTACAAACAAGAAAAAGGAAAGATGAGCTGACAGGAAATTAGTGTCCACAACCATCAACAAAGCATAGACTATATTATGAGGAAGATAAATATCATGAGTGAAACATGGCAGAATAAGAAATAGAGAATTTAATGCCTGAGTCATTAAAATGGAGATTTACACAACAGAACTAAAAAGGAATACGTTACACAGCCCTGATAGGGATTGCATTTCTTCTTTGTGCCCTCATTGTATTCGAATTTGGCAAGGATAGACTTGCCAGGGGAGGGGGTTCCTATTACCTAACAAATCAATTTCTTCTCTGACATCACAAGGTTGCTCACAGTGGCATCCCAAACAGCCTCTAATTGCTCAAACATTTGGTGGTGCTTTAAGAGGTCTAAAATGCCAAAATTGTTTGTCACTTTTAACCAAAAGGGTCACAAGGTGAAAAAAAACTTTTTACCAACACTACTAAAGGCAGAAAAAAGGACAAGCTATAGAGAATTATAAAACTCTCATCTAATCCTAGTGGTTAAAAAGGATCTCTGAGGATTAGATTAAATTCTATGTTTTTTCTTAGTGTGAGGTTCAACAGAGGAAAGGATATAAAACACAGTTTCATTCAAAAACACAGCTCTTAAGTGGTCAAGATATTTAATGCAAAACTTGTCTGACAAAAATAAAATGTTGACAGAATATCAATTTAAATTAAGGTAACCATAAACCATACTGACCTCAGTTAAGGCTAACCATTCATAGAGGGATCTGCCTGCCCAAGTAAACAGTCATTAGAAATTGATATTTGAAAATAAATGTTCAATAGTTAAATCGAGATCTCTGACCAGATTCATGAGACATACCTGAAACAGTTTAATATAATTTCATTTTCTAAAGGAAATACATAGAATTTACCAAACTGTAGGAGCAGTCAATTATTTTAGCTTTAGAATCAGAAAAATTTTAGCAATATATGAGGAACTTCTAAAAATAGCATGTTCTGTGCTGACACTAGCATAATCTATAATGGAATTATTGCATTCCATAAGATTAAGAAAAATGCCTGAATGACTGCATGTAACAGGTTAAGAAAGATAATATTACTCACATAGCTATTTATATAAATATTTATGCACTTTCTCAATAACCTGTGGTTTTGTATTTCTGCTGACTGACTCAAGCCTTCAAAGCTTTCCAGTAGAAAATAAAACTGGAGAAGACAGAGAAAAAAAAATGGACAATCTCTGAGGACAGCAAAGCTTTAAGAAAGGATGAGAAGCTTTGAAATGATGTAGAATTCAAAAACTAATAAGTAAAATTAAATCATTAACCTTTCCAGCTTCCTTTTCCGTTTTCTAAAGAATCTTTCTTACTTTCTCCTCCTGCAGTCTGTATATTTTAGGTTGTAAGAAAACATCCTTCAGAATTCATATAAGAAGTTTTCAATTAAAATGTCAAGATTTGTAATCAGCTGTCCAGTAAAGAAAAGAGAAAACCATTGAGCAGGCGTTTTATTAAGCCATTAATATTTTGCCTTTAGAGTCAGAGGAGAAAAAAAACCCTTTCAACTACTCTTTATCACAAAATCAGCTGACAAAGAGAAAAAAAGTTGTTCATCTACATAAAAAATTATCTTGCTGTAGTAGCAGCAAAAAATAACCTGAAGAGGTAACTTTTGTGCTACATTTCCAGTTAGATTTCACAGAATAGTAAGGCACAGGTTAACGTGTCAATTTTTTGTATAAAAATGAAATGTTTATATACCAGTTGGCCTACTTGTTTGAAACAAATTATTGCAATACAGTTGTTAATAGTCAAAAGAAAAAATAATATATAGTCAGGGGGTTGAATTCTGTTGAAAGGGGAGACAAAAGATGAAAGGATATCAGGTAAGGGAGTACAGGCTATTAATGGAAGAATTTTACTACTATCTTTTTGAAAGGCAATTCATTGTTATGTAGAAAGGTAAGAAAAAAGGCAGAAATTCACTAGTCAAATTCAGAAGTAGTTTTGAAAATCTAAGTTTTGTCATGTACAACGTAGAGGAAAATGGCAACACATCTCTAGTGAAAGCTACAAAGCACTAAAACAGGACAGTAATTATGCACGGTAGTAACATTCTTCTTCAATTCATATTTGTATTTTTTCTCATGTTTGTAATCTCTGTCTCAGGCAGGAAGATCAGGACCTGTTACATAAAATATACACTTATCACATAATAAATCAGATCATTTGAATCACTTAACGCGAGTATGTAGTCTGGAAGAAATATCAAGTCAACACTCACACCCAGAGCAACTCTACAGAGCATGTGCAACAACACAGAGCGAGTGTGGATTGTCTTGGATCCATCAGCCTCATTTCATGGATATAATTTCTAGTTAGAAATATTGATTTCTTATTGATTTCTCTAATTTTTTCATTAATTCCATGTGATACAACTTGGCACATCAAACTTATTTCTTCGTCTTAGAATTGCTTCTAAGCCATGGAAAGCAACGGTGGTAATACAAAGTGGGGCACTAGATTATATCTTTTTTTAAAGGGTTTACAATAGTTATGTTTCCTGTTGAACATCTCTGTTTTGGCCCCTCATCCTCATAGCTTCCCTAATACCAAATCTGACTAAATCAAAGGGGTCAAATTCATAGGTTCCTATTTTTAGCTCTCTAAACAATTGCACTGGTGGTAGAGACATAAGCGGACTTATCAGTTTGTTTTCTTAAGGAGTTTTGTTCAGGTATATTTCTTAAAAACATCACCCCCTAGAAATGTTAATATTTATTGAATGTTTCCACAGAAATAAAGATATTATTTGCCGAGAAAATAGAATAATGAAAGAATGAAGAAAGAAAGAGGAAAAAAAGGAAGGAAAAGAGAAAGAAAGAGGAAGGGTTTCCAGTCATCAGTGAAAAATCCAAAATTCAAATAGGCAATATATGCTGTAGCAACACGAGGGACAATCAAAAATAAAATGCTGTTGTAGGAATGTTGGTGTAAGCTTTTATCAAACAATATAGAAGCTTACCAAGGCTATAAATTAACTCCAAATAGTAGCAGCTGTAACTTGACCTGACGATACATATATTAAGAGTGGCTCCCTTTCAATGAGATGTCTTGTGGTCCTTCAAAAGGGTATTATCTGAATTTATGGAGTCTGGTTTGTCTTTTTGCCCATATACGTGTAAATTTGCATCTTTGCTGTCTGCATCAGCAAAGCAAAGCAATCTGCTGCTTTAAACATCTGTTTTTCACAGAAAGAACTGTGCAACTAGAATCAATCAGATATATCGTGTTTTTTTCTAATTTGTCCCCTTCAGTCACTAAAAGAGCAACTAGGATATTAACTTTGCTTTGTATCATAGTACAGTCATGCTGTCAATGTTCCTAAGTAATTACTTTGTAATATCTCAAATGACACCTTTTCTGTAATTCTAAAAAATTACATTCTGTTATCTATAAGCCTTTGAACACTATTTATTCAAACAAGAAAAGCTATGCAACGTAACTACTAGAAGGAAATGGTGCCATCTCTTCCTTTCACAGTCCAGGGTTCCCTTGCTCAATGTGTCACTCTTTTAGATGTTAAAAAAAAAATTCCATGATGTTTATTCATAGATAATCATTACACTTGACTAAACCAGAACGGCTTTTCTGAGCTGATGACAGTGCATTCTTCTTTTATTCTCTCTCTTTCTCTTTTGAAAGAGGTTCATTTTATGGCAATAAAAGCCAATTACTGACACCATGGATCCGTGTAATTCTATTAAGTATTTTACTTCCTTATCTCAGAAGATCTCAACAACTTTTCCAAAGGAAAGAACTGTTTCATTGCTTCCACAGCACGAAACTGAAGGCTGATTCTAACACAATTCTTACATACAGGTGAGGTATGTGAGGATGTTTGTGGATGCATATTTCAAGAAAAACACAGACATGCACATACACATACACGAAAGTTATCTGAATTGAAGATCTACATTTTTCAAAGAAAAAAAGTAGACTTTAGAGAGCACATTTCTGTTATTCCATTTCATCCAAAATATTTTCACCAAACCTATTCAGAAAAGTATTTAAAAATAAGCTCAAAGGTGTTAAATATAAGTTGGGGCCAAAGTGCAACCACAGAAGTCACATTACTCCTTGTATTCTGCAAACTTCTCCAATAACAGCAAGAATTGTTCTCATTTCCAACAATATTTCTCAAGGGAGCTAAGTTCACTAAAGTCATCTACAGCACTCCTGCCTACAAAGGAATCAAAGAGTGACTTGAGCTTCCAGGACAAAGTATCCTAAAGATAGCACCTGTCACAGAATAGTATCGCCTGCAGATATGGCAAACCTGTTGATAATCAGAGTACATAGCTGCTTTTCTTTACATGATATTCTTGAGTATATACTCAAAATTATGTGATGCCTTCTTGTCCACTGTACTTAGTGTGGCGTTTTGCTTTCTACAAATAGGGCAAGAATGGATGTTTCTATCTCATCCTAATTTTGGAAATCTAAAATAAGCAGAACTAGAAAGTCTGAATAAGGTAAACTGAAAGCTTAAAATGTTTGAAAAATGTAGAACAGATTCCATTTTGTAGCTTCATCGATCTCTATCAAATTTTAATTTTCCCATGCACCTTATATTCTGGTTTGATAACTCAGTAAAGTAAGCCAAGGCATAAAAAGACCCTGAAACCTAGGAGAAGCAGCACAGTACAGATAGTATTGGTAAAAAGGAGAAGGAAATAATTGAGATAATGTTGGGGGTTTTGAGGAAGAAGAGTAATAATATTTGGAAACTGGAGACTACTCATTGGTAGTGACAATCTAGTAGTAAATAGCCAAAGACATTGCGGGCAAGGTAGACAGTTGCTTTCTGATTAGGTTAAGATCCTGCATAGTTGGAAGCTAGAAATACTGTCAGTGACTTGCAATGAGTACATGGAGAGAAGGAGAATTAGAAGGGCCTGGACATTTTTCCTTCTTGAGGGTTACATTCCTTTCAGTTACTAACAAAGGGGTTAGTGATTAAGTGTGGGTAAGGAAACATAGCCTAGGAAAAGACAAGACCTCAGTGGTACAAAAGTCACTTTCAAGACATATTCCCACAGCTGTACACAGAATTATGAGCTAAATACTTCACTGGTTATCTGTGCTACAACAGTGCAGGGTTAAGCTCATGAAGTGCATTTAAAATTCCAGCTGTCCATACTTCAAGATCTGTTTTGCAGTTTTTCAGAAGAGCCTAGTAACTCTTACACACCCGTCATTCCAAAGTAGTTCAATACAATTAGACTTTTCATGGCCAATTGTTTCTCTCACAAGTTGGAGTATCACAGTACTTAAGGCAAGCTGATTGTTAAGCTATCTTTCCTTTTCTCTTCCTGTTGTCTTCCAGGCTAATGATAGGAACAGAGAGCAAACAGCTGTCATGTCAAAAGGAACGAATGCTTTGTTCTTATTTAAAATTCTGAATATTCCTCAGATTTTGAGTGACAATCTACAGAAGAGAACAAACCAAAGTGAAATTATATATGCACAGTTGAGGCAGAATCTCAATTTTTAATTAATTTCTACCCTCTCAGAAGTTTGAAGTTTAGAAATATACTGGGTTACAAGAAATCCATACTCCTTTCACTGAGTTCATTAGAATACCTTATTAAAGGCATTTTCTGTTCTTTAGTATCACATTTGATGAAGTTTTCACTACTTTTTGAGAGACAGCACTTCATTCTTCATCAGTTTTCATGAATAAGTGATGTTCTTCTATCAAAAGACCTCCCTTCTGCAGTTCAGAGTATATTTGTTCCATTTCTTCTTTCATTTTTTTGCTTCTTTTACTGCTATTTTCATTACCTAAAATTTTACACTGAAGAATTCCATGGTAGTTTCAGAACTCAAAAGTTCATGGACATTTAACACATTTTCTTCTACAGGTCTGTGATAATCGTTGGTAAATATTAAACAACCTGTCATCAGTCAAACTTCTTTTTATTTTTTTAAGAGACTACTTAATTTCTAGAGGTCTGTTCTTGGCAAATGGTTCATAACAAGATTATGGAAATAATGAAAGAAGTGTAAAAGCGTTTTGTGAGGCTTTTCTCCCTAACTTCAACCTTTGCTCTTTACCAACAAACAGTAAATTCTGGAGGCAAGCCAAATGTTTGTACTCTAGACATTAATTTTCGTGTAAAGTATGAATGGAGGCAATTGATAACGGGACATTTGAAAAGACAAAGTGAACTTAGCATTCCATACACACCATAATTAGTGTGTAGGAAAAATCATGAAGACAATATATGAGCTTTGTTGCTACATTTCCATTAGAAAGTGATGGAACTATTAAAAAAAAAATAACAGCAGTGCAGAAATGTTAAAATATTGTACTACCACAATTCAGAAAGCTGTACATTTGCAGATGGGCTCTTCACTGCTCACCTAAAGCGAGCCAAATCTTCATCTCATAACCAGTATTAGAGGAAAACCTAGTTTCCCTACTGGGAAAAAAAAAGGCATGGGGGGAAGAAATGCAAGAAATAATTTTTATCTTGCAGAGTTTTCATTTTTTTTACTGTTTATAATGTGAATTGCAGAAGAAATGCACTCATCATTTTTGCCTCTGAAAACTACATGTGCTATGGACAGTTTTTAAAATGACCTGGGCTCCCAAAAGATGAGATCTAAGTTCTATACATTTAAAAAAATTTTAAAAACATACAAGAAAATGGACAATAACAAGAACATGTTCCACTGTGTTCTCTCTGAGGTGACTTTATGGGTCATTGTGTCAAAAAGACTTTCTGAATAACTATACTCATCACTGGCTCCTTTTGATTATATTACTTTATTTATTCTCCTGGGGCAGAGAATGTAGCTAGCATAAAGTGAAGGATGGTACAATCAACTCCTGGTGTTTTTAATGCTCTCAAAGAAATACTGAGAAGTATTGAGAAAATTAACACACTTTGTGTCTTTAAACACAAAAAACAAAAAAACCTCAGAGAAGATCAAGAGGCTATTCTGCAGTCGGATTAAGAAAGTTTCTGCTGGGAAAAAAAACCATGGAATCCTTCACAGAGGCTGCCAGATCTGGGCTTCCCAGCCTGCTTTAAAACCCAAATAATTCCTGCTAAATGGAAAGTCAGAAATAAATGGTTACGGTTGTTTGGAAACCTCTTCTATATGTGAAATTGATTTAATTTGTTCAATAAACTCATGTTTTGATCTACTTAACACATGGCAAAAAAGAAGAAAAAATAAGGGAGATGTTTAACGTAAGCAATAGTATTCACTGCAAAAGGTATAAGCTGTGCTATGTTATACCAACTGCTTTCTACAGAAACTTCAAGATGGACTTTCTGAAATAGACTAAAATAAATTAAATGAAAGTATAATTACTAGGGCTGCCCATGCACGTGTGCTCTGCAAGACTCAGATATTACAAGTTGCCTGAACTGCATGATAACGATTGTGGCTATGGTCTTCATTTTATCAACATAAGTATCCACAGAGAACAATTCAGAGGTTCTGTTGTCTTATTATCCAACTATAAATTATTTTTACAGAAGGACTGTATTCACAGTGTCTTATATGCCCAATAAGTTACTGTGACATTTAATCACAATAACAAACAGATGTATTTGAAAATTGTAGAGATTAATTTCTACTCTCCTACACCACCCAAATTTGCAGCTTTGAGGAATACAGACAAGCTCCAGAGGCTTGGAAATGCATGTACCTTGTTATCAGGCACCACTGAGCGCCTACTTTTTGTCTCAAATACTCCCAAAACAGAACATTTCTGAAGAAGAGGCACCACCATGTCTAGGAACAGCTTGGGAAGAGCATGTTGGAAGAAAGGTTCTTTTGTGATTGGACACTGGCAAGTTGTTAAGGTAATTTTGAGAGCCAGGCACTCCCGTTGAGGTGGTGCGTGGCTGCTGGGGCTGGGATTCATCTCCCCTGTGGAGAACCAGCTGCCCGCCCAAAGGCAACCTGGATACAGGGCTGTCGCAACCCCCCCACCCCCCAAGGGGTGGTCCTGGACAGACCCAACCATATAAAAGTTGAGCACGACCACCTACTCTTTGTCAACCCATGCCCCCTGGATCAAGATTCCACCTGAGACTGCTGTACAAGAGTTTGACACTGGAACAAAAGGGGTGGTGATATCTCAATGTCTCCGTCTCTCACTAGCGGTCTCTTTCTGCTCAACACCCCCCCCCCCCTTCTTATCTTTCAGCTCTTTCCTACTCTTTTTTTTGTCTGCTTTTACTCGCAAATAATTGATAAGCATTATTTGGTGCTTAATTGATAAGCGTTGTCTGGTGATAATTGATCAGTGGGATTTGGTGCTTGACTCTGAGCAGTTGATCCATAACGTTTTTGCAGTTGTTGAAGAAATCAAAGAAAATTGTGTTGCATTGTTCCTCTTAGTTTGTCTAACTCTACCAACTCCATGGTCCTGCTGAGTAGGATATCAGCAAGTCCTGTCGGTGCTCCTTTTCAGGGAACCACAAAAGATTCACCTCCCTGGATCATCCACTGTAGTGAGGATAGACACTTGCATAACAGAACTAACTGGGAGGCTGGAGGAAAGAACTCATGACAGGAGATTAAGAAAGACATACAGTGATGACCTTTGTTAACAAATTTAAATGCTCAGTTATTTTAAAGCAGTCTGCATTTTCTAAAAAATTTGCTGGTTTTTTTCATATTTTCTAGAGATACTTTTTATATAAATAATTTAGCGTTCATTTTAGTGTTGATTTTCTATATCTATTGCCCACACTCCCTCTCTATGTACAGTTCTGACAAAATTTCTTTGTAGCTTAAGGCTAAATCCAACTGCTTCATGATATCTTAATTTTAAACATCTATTTCAACTACTACAAAAAAAGGATTAAAATAACATATTCAGTAAAAAAAAGCTGTTTCAAGTTCTTTTCACACAGAGTTTTTCATCTCTCACTCAAATTAAAAAAAATAAAAATGCTTACATTTTTGCTCCATTTTATTTTGTCTGGATAAGTCACTCACATGAAGTTTTTTTTTTTTTCCATAAAAATTGTCTGTTTGCTAAAGTCTTTTATCTCTCTTTCCCTAGCAGTCTGACTGCTCTAACTGCCATTACAGTAACATTAGAAGTAAGGTATTTTTCATTACTTCATTTGTGCTTCACTTGGTAAAAACCTTTGGTTCACTTAGATCAAGAAAATTTACAAGTCCATAATAATAAATAGTTTGGATGGAGCTCTTCTGGCAAGCCTGGACATTACATTTGTCCAATAACATGTATAACAGAGATTATTTAGAGACATTAATATGTCTGCAGTTGTGCAGAAGCAACTGTCACAATCTCGGTGTAGAAAATCTGAAACAGAGCTGAAGGTAAAAATCATGTTCCATTATAAGCCAGAAGCATTTTACTCTTCTTTTAAAAACCTGTGCTTTGGAAAAGTATGGAAATGTGATCTGACTCTGCTACTGAACTTCACAGTGCTGTTTCTTCAAAAATTACACGGAAAAGGCTGGATTTTAATAATCTACAAGCTTTATGTTTTACCCATGACGTGCCTCCATCTTCCCTGCTTCTTGGCAAAGGTTTGATAACAGCACGCTGCAGTGTTTTATTGTGTGCAGTGAAGAATTTATAAGGTTTTGTTATTTTAATGAAATACATTATAAAATATTTACTACTATATTATGGAGGCATTATAAATAGTTAAAACTGTAGTTCCATTGCCAAGATAATTGAATAAACCATATTTTGTGATGTATCATCCTGCTGTGATGCATCACCATTTTCATTCTGTTCCTTTCAGTTATTCACTAATCTGGCAAAACTGAAAATTTCTCAAGAGTCCACACTTTGAATTAGAGACTTTCATTTATATACTGAAAGAAGAACTGAATTAAGTCTCTGTTCTGCCACTGTAACTTAAACTTTCTCGAAGGCTTCTTAAGACAGAAGTTGTAGTTCTTCAAAATACATACGTTTTTATAGATAAATTTGTTATAAATTAGCACAACTTGATTGCTTACAGACTTTGATAAGACACTTCTGTTTGATGGGTAGCTAGAAATGTACAGTTTATTTCTTTGTTTTAAGCAATAAATTGAGAACAAAGGAAATCCACATTTTATAAACTATAAACAATAGAAAAATACAGAACTGAGGAAAAAGCCGGTTCTCAGAACATGTCAAACTTTAACTGAGCCAAACTCCTTAGTCACTGATGTTAAATGCTGAGAGTAGGTAATGCTAAAAAATTAGAAATTAATCTAAATTAATTAGTCAGAAATTCATGTAAACACCAGGCACTAATTTTGAATGTTCCTAGCACTAACTACAGTTGTCCATTTAGCTTTACGTAAAGGCCAAATCTCCTCTATCTGTCCACAAAGAAAGTTGACCAATAACTTCACTCTGATTTCAAACTGACCTCAATAATACTTTTACGTAGACAGCAAAAGGTGCTATTATCACCAGTACTTTCCATGCTAGGTCCTTTCTAGAGGTCTGTGTTAAAGCCAGAGCTGTGTATCTGCATCTTAGTGTATCTTCAAGTAGAGCCTATCATTTTTTAAAATAAGATATGTGAGGACTCTCACAATATAAGCTATACTACAGCATCTGTTGTGAAATACTCAAAAGAGGGAAAGAAATGCCTAAACACATACATCTACAGCTAAGCACTATCAAAGTTCAAAATGTCTCTGAGGATGTTTTTTGAACACGAAATCATAAAGTCAAAATGTACCCGCTACAACGATTTGAGAAATTCTTCTGCAACAAGAATCACTCTGTTCCCATTGTTCCAGTTGCTCTCATGTGATGTATTGGAGCTCCCTCTGAAACTTATAAGCCAACCAAACTTCCTGGCTTCAGGCCTAGTTCTGGAGTGGTTCAGAAGCTGCTTCATGAGCCATTTAGACAGGAGTGGTTTGAATGGATAGTCCAGAAGACTCTGGTTTGATATTTTATTAATCGGAGACTTTAAGTCCCCTTTTGAGGAACTGCAGCTTTAATGATATACCCACCCTTCAGTATTTCCATGCTTAATTTTTGAGAGTCACTTCTACTCTAGTTCTAAATATGTTCTGTGAATTTATGTCTTAGAAATGTAACACTCTCTGCATTGTTTAGCAAGATTCATGAGAAAATATTGCAAAAGGATAGCTGAATAAGAATAGGTGGTAATTTCAGGTGCACGAGTTTAATGGTCTTACGGAGAATATCATCTGCAGTTCCATATCTGAAAGTTTGAGAGAGGTATTTTCTCACTGGGATTTGGATCATGAGGACTTTTAAGAATAAAACATCTAAGTTCCTGTCTCACAGAAATATATCTGAGGAAGGAAAGGAAGTAGAGTTGCCGCCTTCTTATCCACGTCTGAAGGAATCCTTTCAGTACCTTGTCAAAAGCAGGCAGGGAAGGTATGTTAGCTGTTGCAGTATCATACAGCAACCTTCCTGCTCACACACCTTCACTGTTGAAGGCTGATGTTATTACTGATATACTTCTTTAAGCAAATGTGAGTCATGCTTCTGATTAATGACGAGTATACTGGGAGATTAGTTTTCTCCATTTTCTCACCTTACCCTTTATTCTGCCATAGGGTTAGTTTGTAGCTATCCCAAAACACAATGTGGGAAAATCAGGAATTTAAAAGTCACTGCAGTATTCCTTAATTACAAATGACTGTGCTGAAAGCTGAGCTTTCCTCCCTCCTAGACTGTCAGAATTGTTGGGGAGGAGGGAGGCAGAAAAACTGACTTTGGATATCACTGAAGATGCAAATTCATTTAAAGGTGTTCAAAAGGAAGAAGCTGCAATTTATCAAACTACAGATCAGAAGATAATTATTTATTTATTTATTTTACTGACATTTTCAACAGGAAAGGAAAAAAAGTCTGGGGACTTAATAAAAATCTGTGAACAGTAAAAATAAGACAATCCAGAAAATCTAATAGCAACTTCCAGTATCTCATGTGAAGTATCTGGGATTTCAGTCCATCTGTCAACTATTAACTATTAGCCAGAGATAGTAGTATTTTGTGATTGATAAAAGAGGTCACTAAATTAATTTTATTTCTTTCCAAATTGTAGCGTCAAAAAAGGCACTGTATTTCTGTGGTGCTTCTACATCACAAACATGGTATCTCAGCCCTGGTTTTTTTTTTTCACATTTGCTGTATGAGATCAATAATTAATGTCATATTTGTCAAAATGCTGAAAAATTTAAAAGTCCCATGCTAACTGGAGGACAGACTACATGACCTTACATTTTTGCTTTCTCTCTGTACTGGCAATTCAGTATTCAGCGGTTCCGTAATACCACAGGCTTTGAAATACATGCTCTAAAGGCATATGAAGAATGGTTTTATTCTACCGCAAGCCTTGCTGCAAGGTATAGCATAATGGCCATTTCTGTGTGCCAGGGATCTTGGCTTCTATTCTTATTCCATGGCTTACTAGAAAGGTCGTAAATTCTTTGAATTTTTGGAAGTCACTTTAATGTTTCTAAGGCTCAGTTATGGTGTCACTGTCAGTAAAAAAAATAAGAATACTCATCTTTGCAAATCACTTTTTTGGGTTTAACCAGAGAAAGAAGCAGCACATTCTTAAACATTCAGGCCCCAATACAGCTTTTTTGCATTTTCAAACTTAAGGTGCCATTAAAAAAAATCATTTTAGTGGGCACAGATGAATGAAATGCATTAAATGGTTTTAATTTATCCTGTAACAAATTTTTGAGATTTTAAAAATATTCTTACTGTTGTTAAGGATTGACTGTTCTCACAAGCCAAGAATTAGTTCTGCTTTGTTCAGTGAGGGATCAGGTGACCTCAGAGAAACCATTTGATCTGTGTCGATATGTCATCGGATCACACATGATGACAGTTACATTTTTACAGTGTGTCTTAGACAATAGTTTTGTTTAAAACTAATTTGGTTATCCCCGAATGACACTGTGCCATGCTATACTGAAATACTTCGTGCTTCGTTGTAACTATGTGATCCGGTACAGCACCCTTCAAGCTCCATTTATAAAGGTTCTATGAGTGTTTTGACAAATATTCTCAATAAAACAACAAACTCTTCATTTTTTGTTAAAAAGTGAAAATGTATTCCATGATTTCATATAAATCAGTCAGGATCATCAAGCTGATGATTTGTTCCACAATGTGGAGGTCTTGTTCATGGTTTATAAAGAAAGTGACAATGACTATATTAAATTGAATGAACTTCTGTGATCCTGAGCTTCATGAGTTATAGTGAAATTGGACTTTGTAACATATGTAAATTATCCCCTAATCCTCAGATGAAACCTGCTACAGCAAGTGTACAGGGTTACCTGAGCTGAAAATTAAGCTTTCAGTCTACACGAGAGAAGTAAAGGTTAGTGTGACCACACCACACATATTTTGAAAGTGAGAAAGTTGCAACCTAACTTGCTATTGTTCACTCAGTCCCATCAATTCAGAATTAAAATTTGTATTATTTCTTGACAACGAACAAGCAGAATGAACAGGCGAAATTTGAGTGTTACTAGACTCATAAATTTTGTTCTGCTTCTCTATGCCATCTGTCTTTTTTTTATTATTAACATATTGTTGATACTTAAAAGGGAAGACCGTGGAGAATCAAATTTTTCTTTGCAGCTCTGTTTTTATTTGGGAAGCTGAAGATGTCAACTTCTCACTGGCTTTTATCAATGCACTAAAAAGACAGGGGAAAAAACCCAAAAAAACAACCTTTTGTTCATTTGAGCTCATAGAGATGCTGGGTTTTGAGTTCCATAGGCATTTCTTTCCAACAGAATGTTTGTCTGGGAGAAACTGAGAATTCACCACAAGAAAGACTTTTCATGTTTTATGTAATTTTTAGCTATGATACATTTAATCAAGATAGTAATTTCTGGACCTACAGAAGCTACTCCCAGAACAGCAAAAACTCTTATTTGTAACAGGATTGTAAATTACAATTAGAATGAGAAGGCAATGCAATTGTATTCAAGGATCTTCCAAGCTCAAATCAGAATTCACTGGCAAGATTTGCACGCTAACTCATCAATAAAAGCCAATTTCTTTCTTATTCCTATGGTAGTTGCTCCTTAGGACTTCTCTGCCAATTGCAGCTCAACAATAGTTTTGGATGTCCCCTAAAATCTGTCCTGAGTCTTGGAAATAGGTAGATAGAGGCTTTTAGAGATCACACCATTCTATGATGTCTTATAGCCTCCTCATTACCTCATTGTCCAGAGAAAGGTGATTTAAGGCTCTTATAACTGGTTACTAGCTGATCTGACTGTCGTAATTAAATCTTTCTCAAAATTGTATTAAAAAGGGTTTTCTCCAGGCCATGAATTGCCCTGGAATAGAAGCCAATTAGACAACACAGAAATTTGAATAAACTTAAAACAAAATAAGTGACACGGAATAATAAGGATTTATACCTTCAAACATGAAACTAGATAATAGTATTTATAAGCCTATAAATTTTAAAGCTCCCAGACTAATTTAAAAGCAATTTTGTGACACTGCCAGATGAGAAGTGCATAAACAGAAGGTTCCTTTGATTATCAGAGTGTTTACTTCTGAAAATTAGAACACAGCCATTTATCAGAAAGTCTCAAGGCTATAATCAGTTAAAGATATTCAAGAAATTAGGTAATTTATATCCTGAATGTCAATCAAGACATGGCAAAACAGGAAGCAATATGCTAATATAAATGTGAAATATGCATATGCTAAGCGACATGACAAAGGAATAAGTGACAGTCAAGTTCTTGGTGTGTTACAGGGTGTTGTATACAGCCATGAATGTGTGAATTCAAAGGATGCACCTGCCAGGTTTCAAAATGCAGATCTATATGGACTGAATAAGTTCCAACAGCACATTACTGTTATTCTGTGATGACTAATATCAAATAATATCTCCACTTAGGCACTAGTTGAAAGGAGCATGTAGTAGGAGGGCAAGACTCATTCACAGTGTCTTTCTGAATTTCATAGTATCACAGAATCATTAAGGTTGGAAAAGACCTCAAGGATCATCAAGTCCAACCACCAACCCAACACCAACTAACTCACTAAACCATGTCCTGAAGCACCACATCTACACATTTCCTGAACCCCTCCAGGGATGGTGACTCCACCACTACCCTGGGCAGCCTGTTCCAATGCCTGATCACTCTTGCGGTGAAGACATTTTTTCTAAATGGGAGCCTAAACCTTCCCTGGCGCAACTTGAGGCCATTTCCTCATCCTATCCCGTTCCATACCAACATCAGGAGAGACCTTGATGTAGGACCTCTTTTTCATGAAAAACTCATCTTCTAAGAAGGGATTTCAATGAAGCTGAAAATGGGCGAGAGCCACAGTAATACAATTGTATCAATACAGATGCAAAGAGAAAGCAAGCTGACAGCTCAGTTCTCCTCAAGGACAGATCTTGTCAACATTGATTCTCTGTGGCCAAGAGCCCTGTCGTTTACCTCAAAGCAAAAATCCCCTGTGTTTCTATATGAGCTAAAAGTTTTCTTTTCCCTATGTATGGTTTTCCAGACATCCTGGAAATCTTGGGACCACTCACTGGTAAAGACATGTTCATTTAAGAGGTATTGAGAAATTAATACTACCAGGTTTTGTGCTATATTTCACAGAATCACAGAATGTTAGGGATTGGAAGGGACCTCAAAAGATCACCTAATCCAATCCCCCTGCCGGAGCAGGAACACCTTGTGGATAATAATCACAGGAACCGCATTTTTGACTAACCATGTAAGAATCATATTTTTTTGTCATGGAAAACTTGTTTTGTTGCATACAAGTTAATTAACAGTTGGATATGAGTCTTTTGGGTTCATTTACTTGTGTTTTCTTCACTCTAACTAAAAGACTGTGTCGCTGCTGAAAGTTTTGATGGATACAGGACACTGAACAGACCTGAACTGAGGGTTACTAAATGCGTGAAAATCCCCTGAAGTATGCCTTGAGGTAAAAATAGTTGGAGGTCAGAAGAGTATTATGGGATGGTATTAATGCATGTATTCCCTTTCATTATTTTATTGGCACCTGCTTACAGCTATATATGACATATTCCTGGGACAGGCAGACTGACCCACTACAATCTGAATCAGGACAGAAAAAATGTGAGATACTTGTTACCCACCATTTTTGTTATAATGAACAGATTTTAAACAAGCATTTATTATATCACCGATCTGTGAATTGATGACAGAGGATGAAGAAGAAAATGAAAAACAGGCAACAAGACTTTTAGATGACTATGTTTACAGCTAATACCAACCTACTCGATGATCAGCTAGAAATGTAATTAATTTGTTTGTTAATATTTAGCGTCACATTTAAATGGAAATACCCCATCAGAAACTGTTAGGGAATCATTCACAAATAGAAGCTTTATCAGACTTTCAAGGAATCACAGTTAGGGAAAATATAATAAAGGAGAAAGTTTTCCTTAACCATAAAACATGGCTGTTTAAAAATTAATGCTGAAAAGCACTGTATCATTCTACAATTTTTTCTTAAATCTAAATATTTAATTTTTGGGAAGTTATATACATTTATGATTTTCTAGCAAAACTCAAAGTAGTCAATGTCCTGCAAAAGAAAATACAGGACATAAACGTATACAAATTCAGGACATAAACTGATCACTACAAGACAAGAAGGAACATTTTTCTCTGTATGTGGAAAGAACAACTGGCTAACTTCACAATAAGTTGTTATCCTTTTTTGAAGAAAAAAAGAGTTATTCAGTCGTAGAAGTAAGGCATTGTACCTGATGAACTGACAATAATCTCTGCTTTTTTACAGCCATATGCATCTGTTTAAAGAAATACATAATTTTAAACATCTTTCCCTCTGGAGTTTACTTTCTGAAACATTTGATTCCCTTGGTTAACTTAAGTGGAGAAAAAAGAATGCATCCTGATGCATCATTCTCTATCAAAACTAAACAATAAATTGGTAAAATACTAATTATTCATCCCTCCAGAACATATTTCAATTGGGCTTTTTTTTCATAGTTATTTCATATACCGCCCCTGCCCCAGGCCTGGATGCACAAAGAAATTATAAGTCACAAAATTTGCTAAATTAAAACCCAAAACCAATTCTACATACAGCATGGATTGGGCTCTCTTTACTCTGAACTTCTTCCTCCCTTTTTGTCCCAACACAAGACAACTGTGAAAAAAGAATTGATGGAAAAGACATGGGTTGTTGTTTTTTTTTTAATTACTGCAGTAAATTGTACACAAACTTAATCCTCAGATTATAATCTTTGAACTGAAATTACCTAAAACTGTATATTTTTCAGTTAAAAAAACTTAAAGAAAATCAACTCTTTGGTTAAAGTCAGAGACACACACATTAATAGAGCAAAATGCATACAATTTCTCTACAATATTTTATAGCAGGCATTAGTTTTATTATTGCATATGAGTTCTTCCACCGAGATGAACACTGTATTGAACAAGATATGCTTCACTTATCACAATGCCTTTGTCTCACAGAACTAAAGAAGGTCAAAGATTAGAAGAACAAACACTTTATTAATTGCATTTTATTCACAGATAATAAATCAAAGATTGTTCACTAACTGGAATGAAATTCCAAGACATACAAACTTTCTATAGCCAAGACGTGAACTAAAGGTAGAGTTCCTGAGGCAGGCCAGTTAGCTAAACAGAAATCCTCTCAACCCCATACTGTAGTAGCTGAAATTTGACTTGTCATTCAGTTAATACTTTACAACTTTCACTTGAGTAGCTGCTACCCATCTGTTACAGTTGTACTGTGCAAACAATCATTCTGGGAAATACTGCAAATTTTTCTCAGTACTACTATTATAACCCCCTATATATGCTTAAAAACAAGGTCATTTGTGCATGGATAACCAGCTTCTTTTTTCCTGCTTTGTGATTAGTTGTATTTTTGTCAAATAATCCATTTGTTCATTTATAGAACAGAAGCACTATCATATGCCCTAAGTGACCTAATCAATAACAGAAATCGCAGCATTCATGACAAGGTTAATATTTGAATTCTCTCCTTTTATTTTTAAATAATTACTAATTACAGCAAATAAAAATAACAATACTATATTCTATTTATTGATAGATTCCAAAAAGAGTAGAGGGCTACAATTGTAAAATTATTTGTTGCAAATAGTTCATCTAGTTCTATCAGCAACTGATGTCTCTTTCATGCATCTTAACTCACAGCGGAATGATATTTCAGTCGCAATGTAAGTGTCAGCAACAAATAACAGAGCTTTACATCAGAATTTTCTCTGGTATTTCCGTAAGAAATTATGTTGTTATCACCTACTATAAAGCATAGACATAGAATATATACTTGTTAATATTATCTGAAGGAAACTGATTCATATTCCTCAAAAATCTCTTAGTTAAAACTCTTAATTTTGCCTTAAATTCACATGGACAATTGTTGTTTTCTGACTAAAAAGAAACAAAGACTTTAATACAAATGAGGGTCTGAAAGACTATTCTTTCCAAAGAAGTAAGAAGACACTTGTTTGAAAATTTCACTATTATTACTGTTCTTATGTTGCTATGAATAAATATAGCATGATCAAGCATAATTTTCAGCATTGCTTTGTACTCTTAAAGGCTAAAAAAGTTTGGCTTGGATGGTATCTGAATAGGAGACTTCCCAAGAATATGTAATTGCTCTTTGAGGTAGTAATGGTAATCCAGTAGTAGAGAAGAGTCTGAGTCTGTATTGATCATGTCTTTGTGAAACATGGGAAATACAGAAAAATAGGTTCAAAGACTAAATTTAAAACACATGCTCATTCAAAAACTACTGGGCTTCAGTTTAAATGCTGGAATCTTCTATTTTTCAGCTAAACTGTAGTTTGAGCGATACTGTTCAACTTGCTGAACAAATTGCCTCTAAATTTTCTAAAATTTTGGCAACAGAAATTTCTTCCTAACCAGTTATTTTATTCTACTTTGCACCAGAAAATTTTTCTCTCACCTATGATTTTCTTGATGTTTGAAGTTACCCATCTGTGGGAAGAGAACTTTGTTTGTCCTCTACCTATTGAATCACGACAATAGTTTGTAAAACCTTTGGGATGTTAGGGGTTAAAAAAGTGCTCTTATAAATGGAAGTCCTTATCATTTTACTCATTGTGAGCTGAAGTGTATGACCAGAGTTGTAGGGAAGCTTCGGCACATATTGCTTTTGCAAGATGTCTTAGTTGAAGCTCAGTAAGTTCAGGTAGTTATCACAGAGCCATAGATTAACAAAAGACTTGGAACATACCTGAGAATCTTGTTAAACTTCACTTGCAGGAAGTGTCTTACAAAGTCTTTCTCAGAGATCAAAACAGAAGAAACACTTAGAAATACACAGCATGAGCAAAGATGGATGGTCTCTAAGAAAGGAAAGGCAGGCTTCACCACCTGGTTAGGTTTCTTTGAAGGCAAGACTACCATAGGACACAAGAATGGGATTCAATGGACATCACATGTTCAGATTTCCAGAAAGATTTTGATAAAGGTCCAGCTCATGTGCTGCTCTTTTTATTGCAAAAATGGCTCAAAAGCACATGGGCTAGTCGCCTGTTAGTGGTGTCTCACTGTTCAAAGTGCAGCAGAGAATGAAGGAGGAATGAGATGGGCCCTGGGGGCATCTGGGCATACTAACTGCTGTGAAATGTCATGCATTGATGTTTCACATAGTAACATCAACCGTATTTAACCGTGTCTCTGCTGATCTCTAGTGTAATGGCCAAATTACCTTCTAGAACACTGATTTTGTTCTGAAATTCTTATTTTGATCTGCAGGGACTTTTTTCTCATGTGTGTTACAAGTCATTTCAGCCATTGCCTTTAAATTCTACTAGAAATGGCGGTTTTACTGTCGCATAATTTATGTACAGAAGGTAACGTTTCACAACAACATTTAAGAGTTCTTGTATGTCAGCACGATAAGCAAAGTAAGAGGTTACTGTTGAACTGAGGCCCCATCAAAAATACGATAAAGTCAATGGAAAAGCTCTTATTGATTTTAATAGGCCACGAGAGTGACATGTGACCTTCAAGTTACTGTTCTCTTGTAGCAGAAATAAAATTAAACTTAGACATTTTTATAGATTAAAGTCCTTATCTCTTCAAACATGTTGAATTTTTGTGTATATTTATTCAATTAGCTCCCATGTTCTGTATGATAATGGACCACATATGTTCATGACTTTTCTCGTGAAGGAATGCTTGTACAAATGCTTCAACAGCCTTCTCCTCCCACGTGGCTTCAAACAGGAACAAGCAATACTCAAATGTCTCGCAGAAAATAGTCCACGTTAGTGATCTACAGCCTAGTGCCTACGTATTTGTTAGTTTTCTGAATCTTAACTACTAGAGCAGGATGTGGTGTAATCCATTATGGATTAAAAGAAAGAAGTATCACATGATGTTGTGAACATTCCTTCAGGATGTCTTCAGAGTCCTGAATATCAGAGTCTGCTTTTAAAAAGTCTTTGAACAAGCCGATCTTTTGAGATTCTTTTCATTACACTTTTTATAAGCCATTGGTAGGTCTATGAACTTAATTCTGTTAGCTTTTTTAGAGTTTCCTTGCTCCAAAGAGCTACTGTTTGTTTTATTCACACAAATTCTATCAAATGCTTGCATTTAGTCTGTAAGAAAAGGAACTTCTGCTGACATCAATATATATTGTACATAATGTATGGATTTGGGCCTTATCTCTAGAAGTAAAATTCTTTCTGACAAGGCAGTTCCTTCTCATCTTCTATAAATGTACTGTTTAACTACAGCCATTGTTATGAGATAATCAAATGTATTACTTCACAAAACATTCTGTAAAGGATAATCCAAACAAAAAAAATCTTACTTAAAACCCAAAAATGATTAAAATCTTTGTTCAGGGCCTAAAATGTTTCTCAGAGCCTGGAAATCAGTAGTAACTCCTATCAGCCAAATGATACCAGTCATATTTGACAGACAGCTTAAAAAGCCCTATGAGCAATTTAGGTTAAATATGTTTTTTTCTTTATCCGCCCTCCTCTTAAGCAGCCATCTAGTTGCTCCTCAGAAAAATTTAAGTCAGAATGAAAAGTCTGTGCACCTTTTAGAATTCATGTTCTAAGACACTGAAATAGTTCTGAGGGCTTTTTTGCCTTTCTCTTTACTGTTTAAAAAAGGAAAACAGTTATCTGAATAAACAAATACAATTTACTGAACAAGGTTTGCAATATTTTAAAGTGTTCAGTACCTTCAGAGTTGCCAGATTATCTCTATCATCGTCCATGACTGCAGGCACATAACTACATCTTGATTTTAAGCATAAAAGCCGTATTTTCTTTAAAGCTGACATTCCTGCTCATATGACCAAAGTTAACATGTATGTAATCAGTTTACACCATAAGATCTATACCTTTTATTATATTTTTGTGCAGCAGACAATAAAGTGAGAGTAAGCAATGACGATGATTGCAAACACTGGAGATGAAACAAGATTTTTTTGGTAAAATTAACATAATTCTCATGTTCTTATGAAAGGTTTGCATGGGAAAGGGGAATGGAAAAAGGCCTCTTGATGCCTTTGCACATTGTGAATGCCCTGCTTTTGGGTCATTCTGAGCAATCTCTAACATATCCTGCCTCAGAGCACCAATTGGTTGTTGTGGTTTGAACCCACCTGGCTAGCAGCAAAACACCACACAGCTACTTGCTCACCGTCCCACTTCCAGGGGATGGGGAGAGAATTAAAGGGGTAAAGGGAAAAGAAACTCGTGGGTTGAGACAAGAACAATTTAGTAACCGAAATAAAGTAACATTGAAGATAATAATAATAATAGTAATATATACAAATATGCAAATATACAAATATGCAAATATACTCACTACCCGATGACTAAGGCTCAGCCCATTTCCCAGCTAATGATTCTGGAGCAGAGAGAGTCCCAAAACTGCAATCCCTCAAGAGAAAAGAGCCCAAGCATCTTAGAGATCAAGAGCTGACCAAGAGAGTTAGAGATGACCCCAAGAGAGAGGGAGATGACCCAGAGAGAGAGAGACAACCCAGAAACAGAAAGGGAGAAAACTTCTGGACAGAACCTCATCTATATACTGGGCTTGCCGTGTATGATAGGTAAGCCGTGTATGATTGGCCGTGTATGATTGGCCAATCTGGGCCTCAATACTAAATCTAGGGTTGAATCCTAGGCCAGTAATTGGGGCTGTGCTCCCTCCCAGCTTCTCCTGCCCCTGCAGACGCTGGCACAGTGTGAGAGACTAACAAAGTCCTTGACAGTCCTGGTAACAACTATAAACACCAGTATGTGATCAGCCTTCTCCTCAGCACAAATCCATAACACAGCCTCACACTATCTGCTATCAAGAAAGTTAACTCTGGCCGAGATGAAACCAGGACATTGGTGAAGCTAGTTTTATCAGCTGGTGGACTAGACCTGAATTTTTTTTTGTTTAAAATGACCAGTGAAATGAATGGCACTGGAATAACTGTATTATTTAAGATTACTGTTTTTCTAAGTTATCAATAACATTTCTTTCCGAGATTTATTGTAGTAAAGCACTTGCATCGTAGTGAAAATCTATTAATTAAAACATAAAACGTGCAATGTACAACTGTGCAATGCTTTTTCTATTTGAAGTGCTGAACAAATTATCTTAATCTAAACCATCATTCAGCACCAATTTCTCAAAGGCATCTGGAAAATCTGAGCAGGTTTTAAAAAGTGCTTGCAGGTTGTGTCTTCACAATACTCAATGCTATGAAATCCACAACAGAAAGTGAGAAAATGAGTAAGCCATTGTTTTAAATTTCTTTTTAGCACAGTTTAATTACTTTCAGTGCACATAACTAGCTCAAGTGAGACTGTGCTGAATCATAAGAAATTTTTTCCTTATATAATTAAAAGCAGTTTTTCAAAAGTAGATTCAGATTTTAAATTTCCTAAATATTCTCTGAAATTTCATCCCTCAAATCTGAAGTACAGTAAAATTAAAAAAAAAAAAATTAAGGACTTCCCTAGTTTTACAGATTTTCATAGAAAACTACATTGAGAATATACAGATTTGGTAAATTAATTACTATAGAGGTAATACTAAAATGTGAAATATTTCACCAGCATTACTTTTAGTGACTTGATATCTGCCTTGGCCAAATATGTGTGGATAATTACAGTCCTTTTGTTTAAAGGCTTGTTGCACCGTTTTCCCCCCCCAATATTATATAAATGGGTATGTGTAAGCTCAATGGATTTATCATATGTGAGCTAAATACAGATGAAGTTAATTTGTAACTGAACAAGATTTTAAAAAAAAACCCTGTGTACTGAGGTGGTTACCGTCCTCCTGATGAACCAGATGAATGTTTTTCCTTAGGAATATACATGCGTTATTATTGAGTCTTCTCAAAAAGCTGTAGTTGGACATATGAATCCAGCTTTCCTCCTTCAGTTTCCAGATACTGAACACGCTTGAAGAAGAAAATTAAAATCTTGCTAGACATGTGGGGCTTTCCCATTTTTCACGACTGAAAATTTTTATAGGAATATTTCTTCAAATATATTTGTAATGGGTTTTCTTTGGGGGGGGGGGGGAGTTTACTTGGTGAGATAATAAAACCTTGGAAATCAATCTAAATCCACAAGATGACTGTGTATTAGAGACACTACTATTGCTAATGTTGAAAAGAAAGAAAAAAGATTCAATTAATACTTTAAAATATCTGCCATTTGGCAGAACATTCTTGGTTAAATACAAACCTGGTCATTAGTGAATTTCCTTAAAAAATATATTTTTAATCTAATTTTCTGAATATCTTGTTGTTTACCCAGGGAACGATAATTTTGAAACAACAAAATAGGTAAGGAACATTCTAGCCTTCAGTAAACTTTGTAACCCAAAGCAACCACAATAAAGCCCACAAAACTGATCATATTATGTTGAGTTGGTCTCACAGTAACCAAGCTGTGGTCAAACAACAACTGAGCAGTGACAGGCACCAAACCAACGGTATCAGTTTTAGAAACTTGGTTAAGAAACTACACACAGATGTGACCTGAGATGACCTTAGAAGGACAATCTGAGGATAGATATTCCTTCCCAAATGTCCCAAGACTCTTGCACAAACCCAGAGGATCTGTGTTGACATAATATTTTTGAGTGTGCATCTGTGAGAATTCTATTTTCGTTACCTAATGCATATGCAATAGATAGGAGGAATGATAGTATTAGGTAGGCGGAACTTTGAAATTTTTTTGTATAAATGCAGAGATGTGTAGCAACAGGACAGGGGTAATAGGTTTAAGCTGAAAGAGGGCAGATTTAGACAAAATACTAGGAGGAGGTTTTTTCCTTTGGGGGTGATGAGGCAGTGGCCCAGGCTGCCCAGAGAAGCTGTGGATACCCCATCCCTGGAGGGGTTCAAGGCCAGGCTGGATGAGGCTTTGAGCAACCTGGGCTAGTGGGAGGTGTCCCTGCCCACGGCAGGGGGTTGGAATTAGATGATCTTTAAGGTCCCTTCCAACCCAAACCATTCTATGATTCTATGATTCTGTGAAATACATGATCAGACTATTGACTGTGTGGTCAATTTGTGGAAATTATCCACCTTGCACCCTGGCCAGAATAAAGCAATATCTCCTCTCTAGGCTAACTTCAGTTTGTTTCGAGAGTCTATCAGTTTTTGGTAACGCTGTGACCATAGCATTCTATCTCCTACAAATATATCGTAGGTTTTAAATGAGTTAAACAGGAAAAAAAATCGGGTAGTGATAATGACAAGATAGAAAATATAGTAATGATTATGATCTCACACTCTTATCTACTTCAGCCATCATTATTCCAATTTGAAATTCTAAATTCTGCTGTCTGTGGTTTGAACTATTTTATCTAGTACATTCTTCTAGTCACTTTTACTAGTTACACAAAGCCTTTTAAAACAAGACCATGAATCTCCTTTCCCTTTTTCCCAACTGATGGTAATGGTTTAACAACATAGCTGTACATGTGAGGAAGCAATCACTTTGTACTATGACACACTGCAGTGCTTCTCTTACTTGTCTTGATAGTGCTTTTCCTACCTGACATTGCACTCTTCTCTCTTAGCAGCTTTTTCAGCAAATTTCACACTGCTCTGCTCATCATTTTGTACCAAGCTGCACCATATTTGAAATGTATTGCGTTATCTTAGTATGGCACCATATTTTTCACTCTTGTTTTAAGCCCAACATTGTAGTTGACAGTAGCAGTGTTTCCATTTGCAGCTTCATAGCCCTCTGAGACTTGGAGAGGTTTGTTACCTCTCTTTAGAGGTTCCTATTTAGCAGGTAATTATCTGTACCTCAGCTGAATAAAAACATTTCAGAATTCAACAGCAATTTCTCAAGTGGCAAAGTGGTGCTGGTATACATCAAATAACAGATTGTGAAGATGAGGCACATCTCCATTACTATTAAGGGAGTAACATTCAAGAGCAGCAGAAATGAACAGCAATCAGACAACCTTAAGGTAATGTTAGAGCAGAAAATCACAAACAATGAAATGATGAGGCCCAGATCCTCAAAGATACTTAGATAAATAATTTCTTTTGAGATCTACCACTGACTAATTCTTAAATCTTTAGGATAGTTATTCCTTTCTATTTATCAGCTACCTAACAGTAAAATAAAGGCAGTAAAATCAATGTTTGTAAATCACAGGAGGATAAGATGTCACATAAATATAAGATATGAGACTGAGGAACCTCCCTTGTTTACCCTGAAGACAGTATACTGGATGTGCTCTCCTTAATTAACTCCCTGAAGTCTGAAATACTCCAGCTAGGTCATTGATTACCCTTTATATTTTTAACACGAGTTTTTGAACTGTAAAAGTTATCAGTAAATACATATAGTGCCTTACATTTAATGTGCCAAATGGTGCAGTTTTGTCTGTGGATTTTTGCAACCTGAGACAAATCTTTATCTCAAGACAAGGCCATTAATCTAGTCAACAGGTAAATAATGAGACCACCTTGATCCAAGGACATGACTGAACCCTGTCCTTTGCCTCCTTTTTAGAAAACCCAAATCTAAGGAAAACAATACATAAAGGTAATATCTGGAGCACAAAAGCCTTACAGACAGAAGCTAGTCTTTAGATTTTTTTTTTTCCTCTGAAGATGCCTAGTACTCCAAAAGTTTCTATAGTCAAAATCTAGTCATTACAGAAGATAACTTTGAGACAGCAATTCATCTCACCTTAAAGCAGATTCATATGTTTGTTTAGAAAGGTAATTTCCTAAGTTACATCAATTATGTTGGCTGGATTTCTGTTGAATATATTAAGAATTTACATAATTGACTGAGAATGAGAAAAATCAACTGGAGAAGGTTGATATATCCCTGATTTCTGGTATCAGTTCTTCCTTCAGCATTCCCTGCAATGGTTAGACCACATATGTGCAGAGGAAAATCAGTTATGCGAACATTAGCAACCAGTCACTACTTGCTAAGGCAAAAAATTCGTTGGATTATTTTCCAAATGTTGTTAGAAAATCACATAATAGACTCAGCTGGTATATTTTCAAAAGAGAAAGAAAAACTAGAATGGTCCAAAATACTCATTACAAGGTAGCTTTCACATTATTATTACAATAATAATGTATTTACAGTATTTTCCAATTCTGATGCCATTGTCGCCTGTAACCTCCTTTTTTTTTCTCCATTTCCTTTTCTAATTTAAACTGCCTTTGAAATAATTGCATATACAAATCCTCATGGATAGATGAAGAGAAGAACAAGAGGAAAAAGAGTTGACATTATCCTTCTTACAGACATCAAAATGAGATTTATTACTTCAGATATTCAATCTGTTTCCTTAGGCTGTGTTATCAATGCGCCTGCATTACCTGCTGTATGTCATCAAAGATCACAATCAATTTGCTCTATAATAAAATTGGAAAAGTACAATCACTGTTAGTAACCACGAAAACCAAGGTGACACTAATAATTCTGGAGAAGGCCTTTTTACTATCCGACAATGGAATGTGACTGGGAATAGATGTATAACCAGCTCCTAAATCAGTCAAAAGTCTTTTATGATATGTAAAACTTGAATAGTACAAGACCCCATCCGAAGGCATAATGAACAATTGTCAGTAATTACTTCATGTGTCTCCTCAAATCAAAGAACAGGAAAAAGAATACCTGTTGAGGAATCTGAATTACAATCTAGTAAATTGGACTAAGTATTCAAAATAATTATTTAAAAGAATTTACTGAAATATTGACAAATAATGTAATAACATGCCTAGTCTGCAACTAACAGATTAGTTATTTTTCTAAAGCCATATAGTATTCAAAGATGACGGATCCCGTTATGCTAATAAATAATGAACTAGATTCCTCACATTCTTTTATATATTATTGTAATGTAACTGTATAAACTGGATAAGCATGCTTGTGCCAAGATGAATGAAGAAAAATATCCATTTTGTGTTCATATATTTTCTAGGGAAAAAAGAAAAAGGAGAAGGATGTTTAATTTTTCTTTTTAAGCACAAACTGCCGATAAGGAACAGGTAGGCTAGAGATGACCACCTGAACATAAAACAGCTTGTGAGCATCTGTACTGACACTGGATCTATTACAGGAGAATGATTCCTCTTCTTTAGAAAAGTGTAAGTGGAAAACGATGATATTCAGATTCCAGATCTTTTGATCCTCGGAATGTGTTCAATGCACTTTTGAGATAAACCTTAAGGGTTTCAACAAATCAGCCCATGAAAAATCAAAATATGTGTGGGTATGCGCACATGTATGCGTGTCAGTGTGACTGTGTCTTCTTCCATTTGCACAAAAAGCTGAAGGACTTTTTTAAAATGTACAGTGTTTTGAAGCAAGATGAAAGGAAAAAAACCAAAGGCAACAGTTTTCGTCTGTAGGGATTATGTCTATAAAGTCATATAGAGTCTTGAAATTCAAGGTTATAAACAATTTTTAGAATTAGAAAATATGGCTGTTATTAAGATACTTATACCACGAAGCATCTTAGTGTGCAGAGAACTGTATGCACATTAGGCTTGGGGAACATGTGTATTTATGGGTAAATTAGTCTTCAGAGGATAGAAAGCATTTGTTTTATGAAGTAAACATTGCTAACTACAACCATTTGAAGGAATGAATTTATAAAAGATTTTCAGCAGTTATGTAAACAACGTCTAATTCCTTCCAACCCAAGGGTGTGATTTGGGCGCAGGGAGAGAAGAAAACCAAAACCATGCATTAGCTCTCAAGGAGATTTATGTAAAAAAGTTTTTAAAATGCATTTGTAAAACATTAATGAAATAAATAAAACTTGAAGCAGAGTTCCAAATATGGGCTAATATTAATTTTAAGACTATTCCACTCATTCTATGAACACCTTTCAGATGCTAACCCCTTTCACATTAATCAGCCCCTCAGATAACTGACAGTTATATAAGCACATAGAAATGAGGGTCTGTATATCTTGGCCATAAACCATTCCATAGTCTTTTTCATGGTTCCAGAAGCAATGTTTCAACAGGATTAACAGTTGCAAAATGTCTGCAAACAATTTGCACTGAAAGCCAGCGCAGCTCCTCTCCAGGTATCCACAAGTAGCTGTTGGCTTTGGCATTCACTGGCCCAGATGTAGTTGTTGATGCCCATTCCCAGCCCTGAAGAACTCAGCCATGGCTCAGGGCAGAACACGCCACTATTTTTTCCTGCTGTCTTTTTGAGACTCAGGAATGTTTATTTATTTCCGTCTCCACTATGTTACCTGAAATTAACAAGCATAAGCTTTCAAACATTTAGTTATTTATTGCAACCAGTCTCACTTTGAAAAGGGCTTAGCAATCACTATGTAACGAAAAATATCCTAACATTGAGAAGTATATATATATATATATTTTTTTTAGAACCATGGTGCACAGTTCATTCTCTAGGCTGATTATCAACATCCAACCACCCGATGATTTTCATCGTTCTTTTACGAATGGCTCTTTTCACTATAACATACCATTTCAGCATCAAACATTTCTTTTTTTGTGGAACACATTCCAAAGTCCATCATTTCCCTCCCTTCTCATCTCCTAAATATTTGCTCTTTAGCTTCTGCTACAAATTGATTCCTCTCATGTCTGTCTGATCCATGGACCATGCCAAATTATTCTGAGGCTTTAAAGTTGGATTTAAAGGCACAGAATTAAAGTGAATGCCAGCTAAGAAAAATGAATAAATTGAAATTTTTTAATCACTGATGAGTTAATATCCAATGTTTTCATAATTTCGAACGTTATCTTTACAATAAAATCTCTGCTATGTATAAACAGAATTAAACTTACTTTTACTTTCCTTTTTTTTGGTGACATGATCATTTATCAATAAAAGAGCTGAGAAACAGAAAAAGATCCAAGCGTTTGCTTCCTTATGGTCAATCTTAGAATCATAGTGTGGCAGGTTGGCCCTTGGCTGGGGGCCAAACCACACACACCCGCTCACACAGTCCCCACCCAATGATAGGGGAGAGAATTAAAGAGGTAAATGGCAAAGAAGACTCGTGGGTTGAGATAAAGACAATTTAATAATTAAACTACAATAATATTGGAAATAATACTATATACAAATATGCAATGTGATACACAGTGATTCTGCCCCTCCCCACCTGATGACCAAAGGCCCAGCCCACTCCCGGCCAAT
>VZTO01026066.1:52280-65462 GCA_013400615.1 Syrrhaptes paradoxus
AGAAGGAAGAAAAAAAAAAAATTAACTCTCCTCTGCTTAACCCACGACACATAGAATGGCTAGGATTAGAAAAGGACCTTAAACATCATCTAGTTCCACCGCCCTGCCATGCGCAGAGACACTTCCCACTAGCCCAGGTTGCTCAAAGACTCATCCAGCCTGGCCTTGAACCCCTCCAGGGATGGGGCATCCACAGCTTCTCTGGGCAACCTGGGCCACTGCCTCATCACCCTCACAGCAAAGAATTTTGTCATAATATCTCATCTAAATTTACCATCTTTCATCTTAAAACCACTACTCCTCATCCTATCACTACACTCCTCGATCAAGAGTCCCTCCCCATCTTTCCTGTAGCTCTCTTGAAGTACTGGAAGCCTGATAGAAGGTGTCCCTGAAGCCTTCTTTTCGCTAGGCTAAAATACCCCAACTCTCTCAGCCTGTCCTCATAAGGGAGGTGCTCCAGCCCTCTGATCATCCTCGTGGCCTCCTCTGGACTCATTCTTACAGCTCCATGTCCTTCCGGTGCTGAGAACTCCAGAGCTGGATGCAGTACTCCAGGTGGGGTCTCACAAGAGCAGAGTAGAGGGGGAGAATCACCTCCTTCAGCCTGCTGGTCACACTTCTTTTGATACAGCCCAGGACACTGCTGGATTTCTGAGCTGCAAGTGTACACTGCTGGCTCATTTTGAGCTTCTCATCAACCAAGACCCACAAGCCCTTCTCTGCAGGGCTGCTCTCTATCCATTCTCCGCCCAGCCTGTATTTGTGCTTGGGGTTGTCCCTACCCATGTGCAGGACCTTGTTAAACTTCATGAGGTTTGCACAGGCCCACCTCTCCAGCCTGTCCAGGTCCCTCTGGATGGCATCCCTTCCCTCCAGCGTGTCCACCACACCACACAGCTTGGTGTCGTTTTCAAACTTGCTGAGGGTGCACTCCATCCCACTGCCCATGTTGCCATCAAAGATGTTAAACAACACTGGTCTCAGTACCGACCCCTGAGGGCCGCCACTCATCACCAGTCTCCACTTGGACATTGAGCCATTGACCACAACTCTTTGAGTTCTATCATCCAGACACATCCTTATCCACCATGTCATCCAACCATCAAATCCCTGTCTCTCCAATTTAGATACAAGAATGTCGTGTGGGGTGGTGTTGAGTGCTCTGCACAGGTCCAGGTAGATTATATCAGTTGCTCTTCCCTTATCCACCAACGCTGTAACTCCATTGTAGAAGGCCACTAAATTTGTCTTGCCCTTGTTGTATACCATCTCTCTCGAGCAGGGGAACACTTACTCCTAATCACTGAAATTCTCCTTTGCAGAACCTATCCTCAAATCACTGGAACTCCTGGGATGTATATTCAGACAGTTTCTCAGATGTTTTCTCCAGAGCTGAGATGCAGGCCCCTGAAGAGGTATTCTCTTCATATTGCCAGAGCTGGGTAACCACGTCACCCACAGTGGAGTCTCCGACAGTCATTATTACTAGTGAGTGGGAACACGACAGTGGTGTACCCTGTAGATCCTTTTGCAACACGGATCAGGTATACTGGACTTCATCTTGATTTCTGGGGAAATGCGTGTTTCTCGGGTCATGATAGATCACCTTTCACACAGCTGGTTCCCTCAGGTACTGAATACCTCTCCCTAGATTGACCCGCTTCCCTGGATTACACACAATCTCCTCTCTAGATCCAGGCTACTGGCCCTGCTATCCAAGCATCTGAGCAACCAGGTGGCAACGTGCTCACCTTGATGACAGCTGTAATCTTTTTGGGTGTTATGCGTAAACCGACATACATTCATGAGGCCCAGCAACAAGATCAAACTGGTTTGAAAATCGCAATTGATATTCAAAATCCTCAAAAGCCTTTGAAAATGGCCTGGAGGAGAAGGGGAGAGGGAAGGGAAGCATCCCCGCCATTGATTGATTGCCAGTGTAATTAGCAATAACGCCCACCAGATGGTGACCAATGTCCAGAAAAGAAGCCTGTGCAGCCCCTCCACTTGGCACGGTGCCACCTATTGTATGAACAGATAAGAATTACACTCTTACTACACCATGGACCACCAAAAACCAGCACAACAAAACAATCCCCTTTATCAGCAACTTGATTCTTAATCCAACACCTACAGATGATAACCACACTGGCTAACAGCACATATGGCAAATAAGGCCCTAAAATTAAGTACCAGAATGCATAAAAAATCCAAAAACTGTTTTGGCCACAGTGACATGTGGAAACATAATAAATTCTCATTGGAAATTTGTTTTAATACACTCTGGCCAAGTCTGTTCTTATCTCAACTGCTCCAGCCCCATATTGGGGGCCAGACCTTATCACTCTCTATAACTACCTGAAAGGAGGGTGCAGTGAGGTGGGTGCTGGGCTCTTCTCTAAAGTAACAAGTGATAGGACAAGAGGAAATGGCCTCAAGTGTTGCACCAGGGGAGGTTTAGGCTGGATATTAGGAAAAATTTCTTCCCTGCAAGAGTGATCAGGCATTGGAACAGGCTGCCCAGGGAAGTGGTGGAGTCACCATCCCTGGAGGGGTTCAAGAAACATGTAGATGTGGTGCTTCGGGACATGGTTTAGTGGGTTGGGTGGTGTTGGGTTGACGGTTGGACTTGATGATCCTTGAGGTCTTTTCCAACCTTAATGATTCTAGGATTCTATGACTCTGGCCAGCAAAACACCACAATTGCTTGCTCACACCCCGCTCCACCCCCACCCCCCCTCCTGGGGATGGGGGAGACAAATAAAGGGCTAAAGCAAAAAGAGAACTGTGGGCTGAGATAGGAATAATTTAATAACTAAACCACAATAATATTGAAAATGATAATAATGATAATAGTAATATATATGAATATACAAATGAGCAATACTGCTCACCACCCAATGACCAAGGCTCAGCCCATTCCTGGCTAACCATTCTGGAGCATGGAAAGTCCAGACACCACAATCCCAGAAAGAAGATAAGGGTCCAAGCGTGCGAGACCGAGACCTGACCAAGGAAGCAAGATGACCTCAAGAGAGGGGTGACCCAGAGAGAGACAACCTGGAAAAAGATGACATGGAGCAAGAGAGCACTTCTGGACTGACCTTCATCTATACAGTTGGCATAAAATGCGTGATGTGGGTTTCAATCCTAAAACTAGGGTTGAATCCTAGGGTAGCAACTGGGGCTGTGCTTCCTCCCAGCTTCTCCTGCACCTGCAGACACTGGGACAGCAGAGAAAGTGAAGAGTTCTTGACTGTCCTGGCAGCGGCTATAGCCATCAGTATGTGGTCAGCCTTCTTCTCAGCAGAAATCCAAACCAGCCTTACGCTAGCTACTAGGAAGAAAGTTTGCTTCATCCCTGGTAGAAACCAGGATAGTACGTCACTGCTCATTACTTGAATTACTGTTATTTTAGAATCACATTCAACTGTGAACCACTAGGGTTATTCTTTGATATTATGTTCTGATATCCTGTTTCAGTCTCAGCAATAACTAGTAATTTTTTTTTGGTATTGATCGACCAGAAAGTGAACATAGATGTAAGACAAGAGAAATTTAATTCTGAAAGTATTAGGAAAAAAAAATTACTGGTCATACGGATGTGAAAAAGAGATCAAACCTCAAAAGAGAGATACCCAGATGAAGCTATCATACAAGTCCATGTGCTACAAAGTCTGGAAAAATGACTTAGAAGAAAGTTTACTGGTTCCAAGCCCAGTCTGGCAGTGACTGTTACTACCATATTACTCTGCAGCAATTAAGAGTTTAGCTATGATTCATGTATCTTGGCAGTTATATACAGAAATTGTACCCTATTGATAGCCTTCCTCCCGGTACAATAGCGCCAACTTTTTTTTGGGACCTTGCCCACCATTATTCTTTAGGACTTATGAAATGTCATTATACTATAGAGTTAGAGAAGCTGTTAGGGAGTCTAAAGTGTTTGGGTTCAGTCTGAAGTGTTGGGGTTCAGTTTGTTTTAGAACTTCAAGAGCGTATGAAAATACATAAAATTAAGGATTTTTATTACTTTCACTTTGGTCCCATTGATGTTTTAATCAGAGAAACTGTTTTTCCAAAAAAAATGGCAAGAGACAACTAATTTACTGAAGACAACAGAAGATCTCTGAAGAACGAAATTTGTACTTTTTCCCTTATAACCCTATCTCCCAGGAGTTTATTTTTTTGAAGTTAGGACAGAGGCAGTGGCAGCAGTAGAGAAGGAAAACTCACACCAGCTTTTGAATTAAATGAAATGAGATTAATAGAATGAAGGCTCCAACTCCAGGGCTCTCATTCCAGCACTTTCGCAAAAGCAAAATGTTTTTATCAAAGAAAGATTTAGTTTCCCAGTTGACTTGCAGCCCTACAAAGCTTCATATACATAGTATGCTTTATTCATAAGCTGCAGACTCAAGTCACAAAGTCACACTCTACTGGGATAGAAAGACTCAAGACAGCATTTAAATGGTTTAACCATCAGGTATTTTGAAATACATTATTAGCAGCAAGCAAAATTTCACTAGCCTTCTCCATGCACTCATAGCAACTCATTAAAAAATATTTCTCTAAAGTTTAACTTAGTTAATTCAATTAAGAATCCATTATGAAGTCATAAAATAATCACTGCTACTCTTGCTTCATGTGTTTTTTTCCCACATTCAGAATAATACGAAAATTAATTTAAATATTATTCTAGGCTGCCAGGCAGACCATTTAAAGGAGCTACAGTAAAGAGCTTTTCATTTTAAACTTCACTGAGATCACCACTATTGCAAATATCTCCATTCAACGCACAAGGATGTTATGGAAAACTCCCTCTGCAACACCACCATCTCTCTCTGCTGGTTTGTGTGGATAACTATTTTTAAAAACTCAGAGCAAAACTCAGCTGAAATTATTATGAAATTACTTCAATGATCATCATATCCAAAAACAGTGAATCTAAAATTTGCAATGTAATACCTGTGCTGGTTTTGGCTGGAATAAATTTAATCTTCATAGCAGCTAGTAGGTGGCTATGTTGATAAGACAGGGATGTCTTAATTAGTGCTAAGCAGTACTTACAGAGCCAAGGCCTTTTCTGCTCCTCATACCACCTTGCCAACAAGTAGGCTGAAGGTGCACAAAGTGTTGGGAGGACACACAGCCTGGACAGCTAACCCCAACTGACCAAGGGGATATTCCATACTAATAAGACATTGTGCTCAGCTAAACTAAGGGGAAGGCAGGCTGGGGGCTGCTGCTCAGGAATTAGCTCAGCATTGGTTAGTTGGTGCTGAGTAATTGTTTTCATTTGCATGATTTGTCTTTCCTGGGTTTTATTTCCCTCCCTTTGTTACTTTCCTTTTTATTATTATTGTTGTTGTTACTATTACAATTTCGGCTAATTTAAATTATTAATTGTAATTATTATGGTACATACATGGTATATTTCCATCTATATTGTTCATCTCTTTATTTTATTATTACTAACCAACATACTTTTTCCAAATGTATTTTGATAATGCAGAAACTTAAACCTCCAAATGAAGCTGAGTTTGAAATTGGAGTCAAAAATGTAGATCAACTCTAGAGATGTATTTTCATAATGTGTTTAACCAGAGATTTCAATCAAAATGTTATGAAATTGTGGGGAAGTTTAAGAACAATTATAAATGTCAAATGTGAAATTCCAGCCTCCCTTTAAATGGCAGGTTCCTAACCCATCTCATCCCCTTTTACATTATCCTTTCTCACCTTCATATGGTTGCAACTAATTACTACTGTCATGTCCCTACCACCTTCCACAACATCCACAGTCAATGTCAGCAACTAACCTTGTGCTCTCTTGCTGCTTATAGATTAATTTACTGAGCCATCTGTTTTTTTCTACTCTAAGTATTTCCACATTGTGTGACATGTTAATAAGCTAAAGCCATTCAATCCAAAATATTATTTTAATCTACGAAAGATGGAATGATTTGTCTGGAAATTGCAGCTGCATTTGTACAAACATCAGTGGTACCATCATGGTGATTTCTCACTCTAGCTAGAAGAGATTAACGAGCTTTTTATTATCCTTATTTATAATTTTATTCTCATATTCATTATTTTTTTTCAGTCATATCCTATTTTTCTCCCTCTCCTTCCACATAAACTGCTATATTATAGGAGAATTCTATTCATACTATGTTTAGGAATAATCAAGGTGTCTTAAAAAAAAAAATCATTTAAAAAAAGCATAATTTAGGTATGGGCAGCTAGAAAAAAAACAGCATTGTCAGCCTCTGTTGGACAAGATTGTATAGCACAGTCATCTAACAAAATCCTGTAAAAAGATGTATACAACTACCTAATCTTAAAGAGCTTGAATTCCAGATTGACACTGTACATAAGACGAAGATGGATGCAATACAACAATGCGAGTGGATAGTAATAACTGTCTCTCAGGAATACACGTATCTTGATAAATCCTAAAATATTTATAAAGCTTAACAGCTCAAATTAAAAAAAAAAAAAAAAAACAAACTTCAAGACACAATTGGATCTCAGATGCATACAGTTATAAGAAATATTAACATCGCTTATTAAACAAGGAATATTATTCTGGATTTACTTGCCCATTTTTCAATTGCAATTCATTCTCCTTTCTGTTGTGCCATACATTTTGTGAAACTATATTGCAAATAAAATAATAGAAAACTATCTGGGCTGAACCTAAGTATTCAAAAATAAGTCTGTCGCTACTCACACCATCTTAAAATAAATCCCTTTGAAACTTGTTTTTAAATAGGATGGCCTTTGCAACACTGCATTGGCATGTACACAACAAATTTATTATAAACTTGGCAAATCTGAGAATACCTTTTAGAAAAACAGTAGAAGAGAACAAGTATCTACATTCACTTTAATTTCTGCTAAATGAGCAAAGCAGAAATAACAGTAGATCTGATACACAAAAGGATTGGAATCTCCAATGTGAAAGAATTTAATAACAGGTTAGACAAACCTCTGTCAGGATGTAATGGATAGAGCTTGTTCTGCCTTGGGGCAGTGTGAATTAATATGTAACAGATAACTTTTGAGAAGACTTAGGGACTTATGATTTTATATTATTAAAATGTTACTGGTATTAAGTAATATTTTGCACAGGCCTTTTTTCTGATCATGCTCTTCTATGAAACAGAAAGAACACTTGTGAAATAAAATTAATTTCTCAGTGGCATCAGTGATAGGAATATTTAATCCTCAGATGCCACATTGTACAATGTCACAAGATACGAGCACGTGCAATGAATAAAAATTGTCAAGCCCTTGAAGATCTTACAGCAACAGCTAGGTGATTTTAATATTCCTTTTGGATTATTATATTCGAAATATTACTTGTATTAAATAGGTCTGCAATTTTTGTTTTAGTTATACTAGTTTTCAATTGTTACAGCTGTATTCTTGCAATGACAATGGCCTGCAGATATAAGACGGGCAAAATCTGGCAGAAGAAATTGTAATTTTTTTTTTTTTTTTTAGTTATCTATACAGTTGGGGCAGAAAAAAGCTTCCAAGGTCACAGTCCTTTTCTCAGGTTTGACAAGAAGGAAAAAAATCCAGACTGCATACAGGATTAGACACTATCGTTCTTAGCTTAATCTGGCTATATTACATAACAAGAGATGAAGGATTGGAGAGCAACTGGAAAAGAGGAACATGTTATCAAGGAAATAAGTAGCATGTCATTAACTCAACCGGAAAAGAGGGAAAAGAGGTTTCAGAGTTTGTGTAACAGAGATAAATCAGAGAGACAATTGTATTGGAATACAAAACGTGATGTTAATTTCATTGAATTCAACATTTCTAGCTTCCAGAGTTATAAAAGCTGCATTTCCCAGGTTCATCTTTTGGGAGTAATTTTACAAAGTTTCATTTGAGAATCAGGACCAGAGAGGTCAGAGATGGAAGATGATGGAAGATTTTCTGTGGAAAATGTTCCCCCTCTGGTGATTAGACATTCCTTTCCTTTATCGATTGCCTGCATGGTTCACTCTGGTGCATAATGTTACTTTACGTGTATCACTGGAAAGCAGTCAAGCCCATGAAACCAGTAATATTTTATAGGAAACATTTTGTTGATAAGAATTGCTGTTTCAAAATTATTTCTTCTGCCATTTTACTGTTGTAATTATAGTATAATAAAATTGTGGAAGAAAGTGGAGAGCTTTTAAAATATCATAAATAAATTTTAGTTTATTTTAGTTTCTTTTTTCTGTTATTTATTTAGAATTGAACCACAAAATTGTAAGTTCAGGAGCACACCTTTATAACACTAGAGCATCTCTTCCCTGTGACTTCATTTGAAACAGTGCTACAAAATCTTAAGACTAAATGAAAGATGATATTGACTCTTTTGAACTTGATCCATTCTGCAGCTTCAAACCAAGTCTGAAATGCCTCCTCAGTAATTTCAGCCCATTATCAGAATCTAGTCTTTCATTCCACAATATCTATTTAAGAAAGTTCAATGGCTTTCTTTGTTAGGATCTCGAATGCAGTATCATAGTGGAAGCACCAGCATTATTGTGCTAAATTCTGAACCTATTTTTCCTCTTGACTGTATTTTTTTTCCTTCCAATCTTTGTAGCAAATTTAATGGATGCAAACAATATTCAGCACTTCAAGTGGGAAAAATGTATCTTTGGCTGCAAGCCTTTTAAAAGGATTTGTGCTATGAATTTCAGCCTTTTTTTTTTGTTCATTTCCAGACAAATGTTTGTATTCTGTTAACACTTAAGATGACTAGTCTGACCTTCCATAAAATGCTTCAAATAAAATGGCTTGACTCGACATAAATACATTCCATCTTGAAAGGGTAATTATGGGACCTTTATAAGAAAAAATGTTAAATTAATTCCTTTTTGTTATTGTTGGTGTCACAGAATCATAGAATGGTTTGGGTTGGAAAGGACCTTAAAGTTCATCAAGTTCCAACCCCCCTGCCGTGGGCAGGGACACCCTCCACTAGCCCAGGTTGCTCAAAGCCTCATCCAGCCTGGCCTTGAACACCTCCAGGAATGGGGCATCCACAGCCTCCCTGGGCAACCTGTTCCAGTGCCTCACCACCCTTTAGCAGGGTCTTAGTTTTATTTAAATGACTTCCGGTAGGAGATTCATTATCAAGGCTTACTGTTTGTCACTTACCTCTTTTTTTTAAGTACCTCCTTCGCCATTTCTATGTTGTCTTGTTTGAATGGGATCAAGGATATGTAACATCAGCTATTGCCTAAGTTTTACTTATTTCACCTTCCCAGTTGCTGTCTCTGGAACAAATACTCATCAGACATTTCTCTGAGGACTCTGATGAGACAACACAGCTGGTTCATCAGAATCCATCCAGCTCATATCCTGTGTCTCAAGTTAAAGCAAACAGTCAAAGGAGTGCTTTGCAATTCCACAGAGGAGTGGGGTAAGGGAAGTGGCTTCTATGTTCACTTCAAATTCTATTGCCTTTACAGGGCTATCAAATGCTTCTGAAAATGTTAAAGGCATAGTTCTATTGTCCCAGTGTTTACTTTGATTTGAAAAGAAAATTAAGACACGGGAACCTGATCGATTTGGCTTTAATTTTCACTAGCGTAAATTACTATATGTGATAATCAAAATTCATTGGTTTTATATCCACTAGATGCTGATGCTCCTCAATATTTGAATTTCCCACAAAACTTTCCATGTTACAAAACTCAGGAGTTTCACTTGCACACACATACATTAATGAGATTTTTTAAAAATCTTTAAGTTAACCAAAATATACAATTCAGCCTGAAAATCCAAATTCCTCTTGACTGTCATCTGAGAATATTTCATTGCTTTCACTGACTTTTGCTATACTTATTCCTCTTTTAGTATTAAAAAATTAAAGATTTCCAGATGCTAAGAATGACATAATTAAATACAAATAGCAAACTCATAATTTAGAGGAAATTAATCCAAATTTGAGACATTTCCATTCTTTCACAATAATCACTGCAAAGACCTGGAAAGTTTAAAAGTCCTGGTGTACTGTAATCATGGGCAACAATATAATTGTTTTCAAAGATTTGTAAACTGCAACTTTCTTCATTTTTGATCTTGGAAGTCTGAATCAAGGACTATTGCAATAAATTTGCTTCTCTGATAATTAATCTTCTAATTTTCAGGCCACTTTTACTTATAGTTTAGTTCACTCTTTTGCTCTTGTTTCAATACTCTCCTTCAGTGTAAATTTTTGTGTGTCCCACTGTTTATTCATGTAGTTCCACTGAGCAATCAAATGTATCACTTTTTTTTTTCCCACTTTAAGTCATACAAAGTCTTTCACCCCCCTCTTCTAAGATAAGCTTTCCATTCCCCTGATCATTCCAAAAATTTTTTTCTGCTGTTACTTCAATTTGTGATTATAAATTATCTTTCAGGTGCTGTAAATTTTTTTCCTTCTTTTTTTCCAAAATTTACAGCCGCTGTAAAAATGTTGAACCTAGCGTCTACAGACTGGACTGAAAACACTAACGAATTACTTAAGTCATCTCGCACTCAGGCTAGATTCACTGTATTTTATCAGCAACGTAGCATCTAGAGGTAAAATTATATGAACAAGCTCTTGAATGGGTTGACAATATTATGGACTACATCAATTCTCCTGGCCATTTAAACTGAAAACTACTTGTGAATAACTGAAAATCTTAAAAATAACTGAAGACACATTTTGATTTGTTTTCTGTGGAAAAAATAAACAGCTAGTTTTAAACAATGATGAATAAAATTGCCAACCATATACATAAAACTTGCTCTTAAATTATCAATCTGTCATCTGGGTTTGTGCAACACACTATTAATTGGAGCTAGCTGGAAAGATACTACAGCTGCCTAGATTCTATTAATTTATTCAATTTAAATCCTACTTGTATTTTTAATTGCCATTTTCAATGACAGTTTAAATGATGGGGGAAATGATTGAGACAGAAGAAGAAAGCTTCTATTTTTTGAGATCCTGTAGTACTTAAACATTGGAGATACTCTGAAGTACCCAGCTTTCGTGACATTTATGCTTTCATCAAACAAAAATAAGTCTTAGAATATGTATAATAAACACCAGGGCATTCGACATGATTTGAATTCTCAGGCAGGAGAACCTACACACCTTCTCAGATTCATTACACATCAGTACACCTAAAATCTAACACTTGTGTAGGTGTTTTGCTGAAAGGAACCTATTAATACACTTTCTTTTTTATGACTTTTTTAATGATATTTACTTAGATTGGAGAACTGAAAATTGTGTGTGCATTTTATTGCAAATCTCTTCTTATAAAGAAACATGAAGTAGAGCTCAACAAAGAGAAAAAAATCTATTACAAAAAAAAGAAATATTTTTCTATAGATTGGGATTATTTAACCAGGTTTTAGAATTATATTTAAGATATATTTAACATAGCAGTCCCAGAGGTCACACTCAAGTAAAATAAAAGAACAACAGAAGTCTGAAGTAGGAGAATGAAAGTCCCTTGAAGACTGCTGATTTCAATGAAGAACTAACAAAAATAAGGCTGGAATAATGTGTCAAGTAAGGATATTAACCAAGCAGAATCTCCTTGCTAATTAGGAAATAAGATGTCTTAATTAGTCATCCTGCAAAACAGTGATTGTGGACCCACCTTTCAGGTTTTTTCTGCCACTGGATGATTACCCTATTAATGCATGAGTGGCTAAATTTACTAGAAGTGCGAGAACCTGTAACTGAAAATTGACTGATTAGGTGTTATTAGTAATATAAAGCAAATACATTATACTTCCTAAATTTAGCATAAAGTATACCTGTTTTATGAATAAATGATACTTAGGAAAATGATATTTGCCCCTCGTACTTGACCATCAGTCCTATAATCGAGACTTTTGAATTTTGAAATACTATTTCATCATATTAAAATTGGTAAAATGCATTTTCAAGGTCATCAGTCATTCAGATAGATGACAAACCAACAGGAGAAAGATCACGTAAATAATGACCTTTTCCTCATAAGAAAAAAGTGCTATCTCTTTGTGTGCAAAGAGTAAAATGGTCATCAAAAATTATCAGATTAATATATTTTATAGATGAGGGAAAGTGCTTAGCCATTTCTGCTAAGAATAGAGCTTTTGTCGTGGTTTAAAGGCCACCAAACAGACTCTTGCTAAAACCTCATGGGCTGAGGCAAGGACAAAGAGGGTTCACTCACCACTTATGGTCCCCAGCAAGAAAGTGAAACGACCTGGAAAAACACAAAATCAGTTTAATTTGTTAACAATATTTACAATCAAAACCAGAGCAAGATAATGAGAAAGAGAACTACATCTTAAAAAGGTACTTCTCCCCCACCCTCCCCTTCTTCCTAAGCCTAAGGAATTGTTATGTGTTCCCTTTTTCAGATAAAGATTATAAGTGAAAATATCTTCTGTTCTAATATGAAGAAAAAAATCCCTACTTTGATTCTTGTCTAAGTCAGTGTGATTTAGCAGGACTTCACTTCTCAGTATCTCAGTTTCCTATGAGTAGAGAAAGGCAATGATTACCTCAAATGGTTGTTTGGAGGCCTAATTAAGTACTGTTTGTAACATTCTGAGATCCTCAGAGGAAAGCAATTACATATGAATATGAATATTGAAAAATATGAAAAATATGAAAAATATTAACATACTAATTAATTCATTATTGAAAAATGACATGATTATCTGACATATTCCAAATATAATTGCACCCATTACTATTTTTAAGACTCCTTTTCAACTTGCATGGAATTTCACACTTGAGAAAGAAAAGTGTTCTCCTAAATGAATCATCAGTTTTATGAATAATCCAGCAGAATCATTTTGTGCACAATACATCTCTAGTCTTCATTTTTCCTGTATGTACTTTTATCCAGTAAGGTGACAGCTTAGGAAAGAAGGTTAATAATTGGACACCATTATGGTAGGAGAAAGGGTTGTGTTTTTTTTTTTCTTTTATTAGTATAAGCCTGTGCTAAATCTTCATATTTCAGAAAGGCCTCGTTAAATGAATCCTGCAAGTCATTTGCCGAAGTGAACCAAAAATGCAAATTAATTTAAAATCCCATTGTCTTCTGCTGGATCATACAAACTTATTCCTTTCCTTTCTACAACTGACTTTCCACTTTCACAGAATCACAGAAT